>JAILXH010210754.1:3792-15355 GCA_023558415.1 Piaractus mesopotamicus
GGACAGACATAGACAAACACCAGACAGTAGTTCACTCTTACTTGTTCTGTTTCACAGAGCGGAGTGAACTTGGACCATAGGGAAGTCCTTGTTTCCGTCTGATGTTATCTTGATCCCACAGGAACTGGGGCATGACCCAGATAACACGTCATGGTTCCTGAAGTAGCATTTGCTTAGACTGTACACGTGTAAAGATAATAACATTTTCTTATGCAGTGGTTGTATCATTGCGTTATGATAAATGGAGTTTGATTTATGTTAAATTTCTGTATAGAGGACAAATTAAATCTGTCAAATTGTTTAACCACTCTACTGGATAATACTGTACTGTAGCCAGGATAATGTGGCTTTTCAGCACTGCTCAAACTGAATGGTACCATTTGAAGGGTATATGTTGGAAGAATTCAGTCATCCATGTCTTTTGTCCATTGTCTAGCAGCATTAAGCCAAGGCTATTTGGCCTTTTTGAAGTTTTGCCACAAGTTCAGTCAACTTGATGTGCTCAATCCAAAGTCAGGATCCATTTACATGCCATTAATTGTAGGTTAAATCCTCACAGCATCCAGTGACATGTTGTAGCCTAGGTTAGAGCCCCTTAACCAGAAGCAAGGAATGAAGTCTAGAAAAAAGGTGTTGGGGTCGGATCCGCTCAGTAGTATCAAGCCAATGTACTAACACAAGGTTACATAACAGTTTAAATCAAACCAACGTACACAACTATACACAAAAAATATAGTTTATGCTGTGAAAACTAAACAAAAACAGACTCTTATTTGGGTTGTATTTCATATTTCTTTTAACTGGCATATATTATACTCTCATTAAAGGAGGCTGACCAGGTCAGCTTAAATGCTAACATGCCAGCAGGCCAGTAGTATTCAGAGGCAGGAATAAAGTTAAAATATTTACTGTACGAGTTATGCAACATAATAAACAAACTACATCAATGTCTTTTTGAAGCTTCTGCATTAATGTGTTAATTGGCACTAACATAACATGTAAGACTGGATGAATTAACAGATGAACAAATTACTTCATGCGGTAAACATTACATTGAGGCCAGCACACACAGCTAATTTTATGACTGGATCTACCTCTGATGATGGATGATATGAATGATATGAATGATTCTCACTTCTGTCTTCTACATGCTACATACTGAGTTGCTAATAACACACCCAAAAAGTTATTTGCCGACATAGAGTGTATTTAGGTAAGATTACATATCGAGAAAAACACAGATATGATACATCAACATTATATTATAGTATAATTACAATATAATTACAATATATAGACACTAAGAGCAACAGCACTTTGTACACAGATGGGTAAAATAATTTTAGAGTTTTTTGACAGAAAAACTGCTTTTGCTGGCTTGAAATCAGACCTGCTTGTGTTTAATATGTTGAACCAAACCTAAATTTTGAATGAGATCCTACAAAGATGAAAAAGTATAACAGGCACGGAAATATGTTCATATCAGAATGTTAAAGCACAACACAACAATAAAGCAAAGCGTTAACAAAGTCAACAAGCCACAAGCGTAATCTTGTGAACTGTAAGCGTAGTAAAATCATTGCAAGTCTATTCAGAAGGAAAGCAATTAAAAAGTAAATGGCCAATAAGGAGTCCAGAAATGAGTTTGAATCTTCATTGGCTGCATACCATTAAAAAGACGGATGGCTGAAAACCAATAGTACAATCAATAATACCAACACAGAAATAACTCAGTATCTCAAGTCAACATTGTCTTATGGCATGAGTCATATTTGGTAAAGTTACATATTCTAGGAGGACGGGTAGTGCAAATGTTAAGTGCTACACATTGTGTAAGAAATAAACAAATTCATTCATTCATTCATTCATTGTACTAGGTTACCACTGGAATATTTTCTTGCTTTTAAAACAGCATCAGTGAAATGAGTGACACTCTCAGAAACATCTAACCGGTCATAGATATAAATATGTATAAGGTACTGAAAGAGATATAACTAACAGATTATTCTTCATCTTTAATTTGTTTTAAAACACAATAAGCCTCATTTTGGACTAAATTACACTGTTAATAGAGATTCTCCTTTGAAAATCCTGGTCTAGGGCTTAACTTAGTGGTAAATGAATATGTAGCTAGGGTTCTTAATGTTGTTTGAAGATAATAACATTGAAGATGATGAAGCTCCTTCAGGCTGCATGTGCTCTCTCTTTACTTCTCTAAAAAGTCCACAAAGGGAATGGAATTTAGGCTCAGCTTGAGAGTCCGTGGATAGCCTGAGAAAGAAAGAGAATGATTTTGTTTAAAAGAATAGCTAGACAAGAATCAAAGTTAGGAGCTAATAGGATGAATAAAGTGAAACTTATCAGTTTCTACTGGTGTGAATATACTTCTTTTTAGTAGTATTTACATCATTTTGATCCCACAACATAGATTACTATATGAAGAGATATATTAATTTGTTTAACACTGCAGAAAGAGTGCAGGAGCTCACCAAGCGCTGGTTGTCGTAGGTCTCAATCAAGTCTTCATCTTCTGTGAAAGGTGGTGGTGCTTTGTCATCCTGCATCTGTGAAATCTGGATGTTGGAAGAGGATTGAGATGGGGAAAGAGTCTCAAGAATACATTAACAACTCAGTTAAGGCTGTAAAGTATAGTGAAATATCACTCCAGCTTTGTGGTGGAACAGGGCAGAGAGAATGTGGTTGTTGTTGTTTAAGTGGCAGAGGAGTAGTAGACCTTTCACAGGAATCATAAGATGCTACTGCTGGGGTTATTACAGAACTCCAGAGCTGTTGCAATAATGTTCTGGATTGTTATCTTGAGATAATGAGTTAATTATCTTGTGATCTCAAGATAACAAATTTATATAATTAACTCACAATGTAATTAACTTGTTATCTCAGGATAACAACTTTGTTATCCTGAGATAACAAGATAGCTATCTCATTATTTCAAGATAACTTTGTTATCTCGAAATAACTAGATAGCTAACTCGTTATTACAAGAAAACAACTTTGTTATCTTGAGATAAGAAGGAAATTAACTTGTTATCTCAAGATAACAACATTATCTTGAGCTTACAAGATAAGTAACGCATTATCCCAGATTACCAACCCAGAAAATTGTAACTACTGTATGTCCTCTCTGGACTTCCGTATGTTATAAATTGGAGAAAAAAAATAAATGACTGACTTAGCATAGCTGCATTAATATTTTTGTGCCGCATTAGACGACTTTGAGTGGATTCGTTCAGAGAGATGTCCGATGTGCTTGACCATGTTCCTGTGTTTTTATTGTTAAAGAAATCTGAACTGTGTTTGAAAACACTCTCCCTTCACTGAAATGGAAACTTGAAATTCTGATGGCAAAACATGACCAAGTGATGGCATCTCATGGAAATCTCTAGATTCTTAGCATTACATCAGCCCTCACCTACCATGATGTGAGTGTATCTGAAAACATTCCTAAGGTATGTACTATATTCAAGCAGGCTTTTGACAGTGTTGGTCATGAGGGCTATAATGTCTCAGGTACCTTCTCTGCCATTGAGTCATCTGAATTCTCACTGTCGGTTTCCATTTTGATGTAGAGAATGGCATCATGAACAGAGAGGAAGAGCATGCCTCTGTTCACCAACTCATCAAAGAAACCCATGGACTCCATCTTCATGATGATCTGATCTGTAAGAATTACACCTCAGGGTAAAGATATGTGCCTTTTATTATCTGCCCCTGAATCTAAGTGTAGCTACGAGTCTGAATGTTGTTGTACTTCTTGTTTAGAAACTTTGTAAGCGTTTCCTAAAAATAGTAAAGTACAATTTTTTTTGCTTGTAAAAATATATATTACAGTACCATTTGCAGTGCAAGACAAGCCATCATTACAGAGAAATTTGTTTGCCATACTACACATATCAAGAGCACTGTGTTCTCTGACACAAGCCATACCATCACAGCCTGCAAGATAAACGTTGACTCCGATGCGCATAAATTCCTTTATGATCTGTGAAGAGTGAAGACAGATGATGAATCACTCACTGATCAACACATGAAAGACTGACACTATAAACCATTACTTTTGAGCTCTGAGAAAAATACTGATTAGCAGTTCACTTCACCATGTCTGTACCGCATATATGAAGAATGTCTGTTTGGCAATAATGTAAAGGAGGACCACTGACTAAGCACACCCACACCTTCAAAACGGCCAATAGGAAAGCAGTGCATCTTAAATAAGCAATTACAAAATTATCAATGACAAAAAACTATATTTTTTATAGTTTTTAGTAAATGGGAAGATGATTCCTCTGGATGGGCAAGGCTTATCTCCAGGTGGGAAATGCCTGGCACCAAGGCCTTTTCTAAAACCTGACGCCAAATGGAAAACATTAGATGCCATTTAATGTATGGCAGTGTAAGGACGCAGTAGTAGAACACTGTGGGTTGCTATGGATCTTGATGCCTGCAAGAATCAGCAGAGTCTTTCTTTTTAAGTGTTTTCATTAAATGGATTTCACTTGCCTGAGTATCTTATCTGTTGTGTTACCATCTCGGATCAATAATTTCAGTGTTATGTTTAATTTCTTCCAACTATAGAAAACTGTAAGAAACCATTCAGGATGTTTTTCATGCTTCAGAAGTTCTTAAATATGAGTTTAATCCATTTTTCTCTGTCTTACTGAAGAAACGGTTATTTTGAGGACCCACCAGTTTTAGAGACTTTGCAGCCATTACGTCCAGGAAGGAGACAGCAGTGAAGTCCATCACCAAGCTGTGGATGCTGACTTTAGGGACTGACACATTGACAGGTAGAGAGGAATTCCAGTCCACCTGCACCTCCACTTCTGCTGCTGGACGAGCCCCACCCTTCACTTCCTGCTGAGCCTCACCTTCCACTTGTTCAGGGTCCCGCTCAATCTCAAATGCCTCATTGTCCACACCGAGAGGGTCCATCGGCACCAACCCGTTCTGCAGCAGACATTGTGAAAGGTCAGGAGAAAATATGTTTCAGATTACACAAAATTGCACATTTAGTCATTGTTTGGAGTACAATGAGTTTCAAACACCAGAACATAACAAAACATATGTTCAAATTTTAAGAAAATCTTTACTTTGTAGAAGGTTTCAGCAATTCAAATGAAAAATAAATGCTTGTAAAAAAATGTGCTATTGTGGCCTTCACTATGCTCTGTGGCTGTTTGTGTACCTCAGTGACTTTCAGTTTCCCCTTTTTAATTAACTGGTGAATCTTCTTTAGTGCTTTGTTCCTTTTCTTAAAGACTCGTACTGCATTAAATCCCACCTGTGAAAGGACAGTTAAAATGCACATTGGAATTTACTGAAAAGTGTCAATATACCAAAAAATATCCAAAGTCCAGGAAATTGGTGCAAAAATTACCAAGAATTTAGGAACAAATTCAACTTACGGTATGTTTTATCTGGTCTCTGAGGTATTCAATGTTGGCAAAATATATGGGTGCTGCGCATTTGAAAATCTTCGTTCCAGGACACTCAATAATCTGAGAGGGAAATAACGTCAGTTTTACGCCTTGTGTAGAATGAAATATCTGAGTGAATGGAAATAAACACAGTTAACATTGTATTTTTACTTACATTTTTGTAGTCTTTCATATTCTTATAGATTTCTGTGCTGGGTACATTTCCAAGTGTTGAGCAGGTGGGACTAGAGAAAAGTATAAACAAACAAGAGTTTGCACCATGCACAATAGATATATTAAAATGCATTGAATACATGATCACTTTTTTGTTCAGAATACTTTTTCTGTCTATATTTTTACTGACACCGATTTGTGTAGCATAAAAATTTGTAATTGTTAATATTTCAGAAACCTTTTTGCATATCAGACTTTTTTTTTAGGATGCAATAAAATGCTATTTATAAGATACAAAGGCTACTTACAACTGTGTCCTAATAACCACACTGCCCAGCTCAAATATTACGCCAGCCAGCAAACCCACATCCAGTCCCAGGAAGATGCAGGCAAGACATGTAAACACCCAAATAAACTGTGGGATTATACAAGATTGTATCAGAATTTGTACACTTCTACACTGTAGTCAGACTGAAGATAAGGGACCTCAAGCTTTTTTTCTTTTTTATCCAACTTTATCACCAGAGCCAAATGCTGTCTTGTCGTTTTGCACAGTAAAATGTTCTGTTTTGTTTGTATAATTGTCAATGAAGAGGCACTTTTAGAGCATATAATCAGATCAAATATTTTGGCTTGGAGTACAAATAGTTAGTCTGTCATGGTTCATGTACCTGACAAGCATTTCTTACTGTATTACTCATATTCTGGATACTTTGCGTGTGTGTGTTTTGACTTACACAGTCAGTCTTGTTCTTCCTCCACAGTATGGGCACATCATGCACCTGCATGAACATTCCTTTCAGATTGGCAACAATAATGGCCCCCAGCACTGACTGGACATCCAAGAGAAGGCATAGAAAGGTAAGTGCTTAACTGCATGATTGTATCATGTCATATACATATTTAAACATGGCTGGTTAAGTCAGTGTTGTGCAAATCATGATGGACTTAGGGGGTCATGTATTACATTGGGTATGTGTCTAAATGGCTATGAAGAACAAGTACTAATGTCCTATAACTTCTTACGTGGCCTGTTTTTTTTTTTTTTTTTGGTTTTTTTTTGTAGTTTAGTTTTATTACACACTTCTATAACCTAAGAATAGCTCAACCCGCTTGCATTGAAGTCCCTGTAATTACTAAACAATAAGCCTTAGTATGTCATAAGCCTGGGAATTAATGGGTCAAAAGAACAAACATGTACAATGAAATTAACCCCTTAAACAGTAAGGGCTTGTATGTGGGCCCATGCTTCTTCTCGTATAACTCATAGAAGTTACTTAATAATGAATCTTTTAATCTAATAAATCTGATAATACAATGTTTGTAGGCTTTATATGATTTCAACAGTTTTTGTTTACTATCTACTACAACAGATTATGGGTGATGTCTTAACAGGAGTATTAGACTTCTGACATGTCTTTAGACCAGCAAGTGGTGTAGCTGAAATTTGTTTATTAAGCAGTCTTTTAATTGTGTGTCTATCTGAGAGATTCAGCTTGAGCTTATTGTTTTATTTCTTAATGCTTCCATGATTTTACACTGTTTCTTTTAACACATTAAATAATAAGTAAGATGGACAAAACTATGGAAACACATAACAATATGTTAATATTAAGCACCAAATAATGAGTAGGGCCACTCTTCCTGAAAAAATGCCACACAATTTCTAAAATGTATGCTGTAGGCTTTTGGATCAAAAGGCTCTATTATCTTGAAGCGTGAGGGAAGTGTAAGTATACTTCTCACTCTTCTCTTTAGAAGTTAACATAAAAGCTCAAGGATCTTTAAAACCTGTTTCTTGAGCTGGCCATGGGAGATGTTTGGCTTCATCCTGGTACTCATGAACCCAGTCTTGAGTTTGCTTAGCCATGCCATTATCATTATAGAGTAAGAGATCATAATGAAGGAACGGTAAGCTCCTGTAAAATGGCTTCAGGTCCTTTGGTGATGATGCAGATCATTCTTCAACCTCATAACTCAGTACTCTCTAGATAGGTGCTCATATCATTACAGACACTATGTGCCATGTAACGGTTGCAAAAATGAAAGCCTACTTATCTCTATTGCTGAGGAGGACAAGTTTTGTTAGCCTAAGCGAGCCTTTACTTGCAATAAATATTCCTCTTTGTTGTCATGACATTTAAGAAGATTGTTATGAAGATTGTTCCTCTTGACATATAAATATTTGAGCTGTTTTTTGTTACTAACCCACATGCAGTTCCGGAACTGACCGTTTAGGCTCATAATTTTAACATGATGTAAGTTGTTTCATGTTTCTTTGAAAACTCACATCTCAAGTGCTGATTGTTAGTGTTTGTTTACAAAAATGGTTCTTTAAAGATTCATCCACTTATGGCAGCTTTTAGAGGAACAAATATATCCCCTATGGCATCACTCGAAGGAACGCCCTTTTGCATCTTTATGTTTAAAACTATACTACTATCCCCTTTAAACTGAGAAGGGCCTGACTGCAGAGTCGCAGAACCAGATTTACACCCACAGTTTCAATCCAGCGGTTTCAGGCCATTGGAATGCATGTGCAGTAGGACAGTTCGATTGTGCCATGTAAACAAAGTTCAGTGTTAGGATCATTTCCAATAGTATTTCAACCAGTGGCCGGTCTCCTCATTTATAACATCTCTGATGTAAACAGTGACTGTTTGTGCTGGTTGTATGTGTCGTCATACATATTACCATTCAGGAAAGGATCTCGTTGCCAATATATCATCGCTGTCCAAAGAAAAACATGTATCTCCTTTTTTGTCGATTTTCATTTTTCTACATCATTTGAACACGGCAGTTCTCCTTTACATTGTTTGAAAGTTTCATGATGATTGGACCAGTAGAAATACCCCAAAATCAATTAGAGTAAAATCTCTTTACATTAACTTACATTAAAAGGTAAGAGTGTTTTTGCCTTCTCCTGTAAAGTTACTATTTTGGAGATACTTGTTTTTCTTTGGACAGCAATGATATGAATCAACCATTTGTGACCTATTAAACCATAAGTCAAAACACATTACAAAACCATCAGAAGCCAAAAGAAACACTTAATGGTTTCCATGGGATTTTTTCAGCAGGGATGAGTTCAAAAACTAAAGTGTGGTTTAGCATAGGGCGGCGCGGTGGGTAGCGCTGTCGCCTCACAGCAAGAAGGGCCTGGGTTTGATTCCCCGGCCGGCCGACCAGGGTCCTTTCTGTGTGGAGTTTGCATGTTCTCTCCGGGTACTCTGGTTTCCTCCCACAGTCCAAAAGACATGCAGTCAGGCCAATTGGACATGCTAAACTGCCCCTAGGTGTGAGTGAATGTGTGTGTCGTCGGTCTGTCTGTCTGTCTGTCTGCCCTGTGATGGACTGGCGACCTGTCCAGGGTCTATCCTGCCTTCTGCCTGATGCTATATGTCTACATAACCCCTTTAGTTCACCCAGGCCACATAAGCTGTGATTTGTGTAATATTTACCCTGTGAATCTGTATACGCGTTCAAACAAAATTACAGCATTAACGCAAATTTATCACAAATTTATTGGAAACCCACATAAAACAACTGAAATGTTGATTAGCCTAAAACTCACTAAGATAAAAAACAGAACAAGTGTCGCGCTTGCTCTGAATGCCACTGACTTGAACCTTCTGGAGTGAAACTGCTGGCGTGAAACTGTGGCTCTGCAGCTCTGCAGACAAATATTATTGTTTAAATTGAGAGGCTGGCACAAAATGGCAGCTCATTTAGGAGATTTGTATTGTTTCATGGAAATAGTAGTTTTGTGTTTCTTTCATATTTTGCAGCCCTTTTACGTACCTTTTGCAGAGGTTGAAGTAGAGGCCCGAGAGCCACAATCACTATCAGCACCATCAGAGCTGATATTAACCCTGCCACCTGCATCATGCGCATCAGTGAGTATAACACATTTCAACATTCATGACTTGTATTTGTACATGTGTGTTTATGTGTTTCCATATACCTGAGTTTTCCCCCCTGTGCTCTCCTGTATTGCTGTGCGTGACAGTGCAGTAGTGGCCACAAAGCCTGAGAAGCAGCCACAGAAGATGTTGCTAATGCCAAAGGCTATCAGCTCCTATCAGAAAAAAGGGGAGAAGCTGGTTAGAAACTGAAAGAACAGTTTCAGACTTTACAGTTTGTTCTGCTGCTCTGATCTGCATTCCACAGTGATGGGAGTCACTGTTTTCCACCAGGTTCTGTATCTCTGTTCTAGCAGGTAATGGTGACCTTTGTAAGGTCGGTCAGGGTGCTCTATCGCCTATGTCAAAGATAATATTCGCATTTGCACATTTTATAGGTGATATTTACTCCTGCATATGCACACATACCTGACTGCCATCAACTACGAGGTCATGTTTTGCTGCGTAGACTTTAGCTACTGATATTGCTATGGCATAAGACACCACTCCTGTGGAAAAACTAGGGCCCGCAAAACTGTTGAAGAGTGACACATCTGGTGGCCGAGGTGGAATAAACCTGTTGAACATAAACAAACACACACATGCATACTATAGTGTTATTCTTCATACAATTAAAGGCCATTGAAAGCCAAAGAAGTTGCCATTGAGGTCATAGGAAATACGTTACAATCAGTTTTATGGAAATAATCATTATTATGAAAAAGTCATGGGTGACACTTTATTTCGAGGGGTCCCCTTTAGATGAAATAAACACTCAGTAACGTCAAAAACATATGAAGGTTAGGATTAGGTTTTGGGTTGAGGTTGAGGTTAGAGTTAGGATTAGGTGCCAGGGTGAGGGTTAGGTTTTGGGTAAGGTTGTGTAAGGTTAGGTTTTGTGTAACGGAAGTAACATATTAACAATACATCTACTTAATGTAAGTAATGTATCAACAGAACATCTACAAGATATTTACTTCAGTGTATTCAGATGCTTCACTACTGCCACTTCACTGATATGTTGTTAATGTGTTACTGATAATCTGTTAAGATTTTATTAATCATCCACAAAGGACCACTCTTTATGAACATGAATCTCGGGGTAATGTGGATGTTGCAAACTTTGCAGAAGATGTGTTGACATTGGAAAACTGAAAAAGGTGAATTAGCGAGCCAAATTAGAGGAGAAAACCCACTACTACTTCTCAGTGTAACTAGCTTCTACTCTGCAAGTAACAGTGCTTGGTCTGCACCGTGGCTAAACAGACATCCAGTACTGCAGCTACATTAAGGAATGATGAGCTTACATCGGAGGTATGACTGAATATATGCAGGTGTTGTAGCTTTCTGGGTCCCCAAAGTTGTGAACTGACTCTTGCAACATCCATCTCCTAAATACTTCAAAAATTAAGCAAAAAATGACTGACATTGCAGATTTGGACTGGAGTAAATCACTGAGAAATACTGGTAGCCTAATAAATACATTCCATCCTGTCCAAATAGAGCTTAAGTTAGCATACTCACTGGCTTATTGGTTATTGATAACTTACATGATTTAATATTATTTGGGCTAAATATAATGTAATTGGGAATGATGCCATCCTAATCACTATGATTATGTATGACGTAGCTGTATTTTGACAAAACACAAACCGCTCTTTACAAATGAATCTGATGGACGTTTGCACATGAGAGTGTGGAAAGAATACAAGTGAAATTAAAATCGGACCCATCTGTGGATATCCGTACCAGGTTTAACCCTCCAACCTCAGAGAACGGGTGTATCATTTTGCTCACTACATCAAGTGCTAATCAGTGCTCCATTTGTGATGTTTTAATTAAGCAGTAGAACACGAAAGTGAGCGTGTTATCGTGAAATAACATCATGGCTGTGATTTGGTCGCAAATCAGCCGTGATGTTATTCGTGATAACACATGACCTTGAGTGTTCTATTGCTTTATACAACAATTAAATAAAAAAAGTAAGAAATAAATTGGGCCGTGAACGTGGCATTTAATATGTTTTACTGTTAGCAATTCCTTCCGCCAAAT
>JAILXH010210754.1:25890-40328 GCA_023558415.1 Piaractus mesopotamicus
ATTTCAAATGTCCCAAATGTCAGTGTTTAAGTTGAGCTGGCCTAAGTAGTAGTAAACCAAAAAAGTGAATGCACACAACTGCTAGTCTGGTGCTAACATAACACTGTATCATAGAAGCGCTAATGTAGCAGTGGAACTTATTAAGTAAAGATTTCTGCATTAATCCTCTGGGGTCTAATATCATTATCTTGATTTTTGCATATCTCCTTAAATTCAACTTTAAAGGCACTTGCATATAACATGATAGCCATGATTGCTCCATTATCTTTGTCGCTACTCTGCAGCAACTTCAGGTGTGTAAAGTTTTTGCATGCCATTTCACATGTCCGAAAAATTAAGGGTTTCCTACGTGAAGATCTTTCCTGAGTGATTTCCTGAGTGTCCATTGGTCAATTTCATTCAAAATGTAGATGGACATACAAATTCACCAATTACACACAGTGAGAGGCAGATGGCGTGTTTCTCAGCCCCTCTTCATAGCTTCATAACTCCTGTTGTTAGTCATGTACGATCTTGGAACAGAAAGGGCAGACTGAACAGATTCAGGAAATTGCTGAACCGTATTTCTGTGCTGTTTTATTGCAAAGATAGAAAAACATAGATAGAAAGATGCAATTTTATGAGCGGGAGAGTTTGTGGACCCCAGCGTGTTAAATACTGCTATATAATGACATGTATGACAGTGACAAGTTCATTAAACATTTCTCAACATTTCTCAAAGTAGTATTAAAAATTACTCAGAAAGCATTAAACTGTTTTTACCTTCAGACACCCTGACAGTTTATAGTGTCCTACTGTTTTTTATCACATTAAAAAATAGAAACAGCATATTTACACACCTATTTACATGCATTTTTACTACATGTACATATGTATTTTGCCACATACATGTGTGTGTATGTACAGAGAGAGTTTCACCACCTCATTCAGGAACTAGTTCTTTAAAAGCTTTCAGAACAGAAAACGAGTGGCTACCATTCTGTGCTGAATGCTGAGGTGTTTTTAAATAAAGCTTTAAAGCCAAATAATTTACGCTGTCAGCTTCAATTTCTTCAGCATGTCATCCAGCACTTGGTAGCTGTCAGACAACATCAGCTAACTTATGAGGCGAGTTGGAAAATGTTTGGTTATTTTTTAGTGTTCAGTGACAAATTTGACAGGCTACATTGATTACTGTTCCATATTTATTTCGCTTTAAATGATCTGGTCAACAAAATGTTGTGGGCCGTGGAAGCTTTTGTGGTCGGCTAGGTGGGCCATGAGTTAGAACAGGTTGGGAATCTCTGACATAGACAATAACTTACACTTATATAGGTAAGTCTGATTCAGAGTGGCAGGTCACAAGCTTACCACAAAAAAATTAGTCGCAGACATAATTTTTTATCTAATGCTTGATTACATGTCCTCTGGTTAATTTCAGCACCAATTCTGTCATGTAAGTATTACACCAGTCTCTTGAGATTCGGTTCATTTTAGCCCACCTGTTCCACAAACTGGGTTCACATTTTAGCCAGTGGTCATGCTTGCCTTTTTCCATTGCCATTTCTCCAGCTGTTCCAAACTGAGAGCTGGGATTGAAGTCTGGTGATACTGCTGGTCAGCATATACTGTTGGGCATATTTAATTTATTATAATGTCATTATATAATAATAAATTTATGATGATATAATAATTTATTTATATCATTACAAAGATATGCATTTGTAATGGTTTGGTCAACGTGATTGATTAACAAAAGAACACACAGAAAAAAAGCTCTCCTTGTCTGGATGTCTATTCATACTTACATCCAGTGTGTTTGGCTGTTATATAAAATTATTTACTCGCTTAATATAACCTGCACTGCAGTCTATGTCCTCTCACTGGCCAACCCACCTTACTCAATTTATAATCTAGGGCAGTTACTTATGTTTATTGTATGTACATGTATCATCAGTGTCGTAACACAAACCTTCATATCTTTAAAATGGTGAGTTTTCTGGAGGAGGAAAAACATTTTGTACTTTCAATGTAAGCTAATTTTTAAAAAATCATTTTAGACCACTGCTATTAGTCCCTTCTTCATGAAACATTCAGATTCAAATTATGTTCAAAAATAAAAAAAGACACAAAAATGGAAAAGTGCTACTGATATACTAGCCTGTATGTCCTGCCTGTACTGCACCACACTTTGTTTTACTTTTTCAGTAAATTACCTTGTTTTTTTAAAGGCACTGTCTGTAATGTGAGAGTGGGGATGTGTACCTGTTGTATTCTGTACTATGTGCATTGTGTATTTTTTATCAGCCAGACTTGCGTCCCACTTATGTACCTGTATATGAGAGGAATGACAATTACGTTGAGCTGAGCTGAGCTGAGTTGAAATGGCTCCAACCCTGAGAGATAAACTGGATCCCACCTCATCACTGCACTAAATGGTGTTAATACTGTTGGTTAATTTGCTCTGCATAAACAATTTCTTACCATCTAAATATGATTGTCTGGTTTGGTTATTCGAATTAATTAATGTACTGTATACCAAGGTGCATGTGGCATAAATGTGATTTTTGGGAATGTTTAAGTAACAAAAAGTTCATCAAAGACCAGCTAACGTCAGCATTTCTATCAAACTCAATTGGTATAAAATGGATTGTGACAACACAAAATTGCAGAATTCCAATAGAATCTGGTACCAATGTTCCAAAAATCGAAAATGGCCCAGTACAGCATAGCATGTAAAACTGTCAACACCATGGTATGTGGGTAGGACCAGTTCTTAGTACCTCTGCACTGCTGTTTATAGCTTTCCACTGAGTGAACCATTTGCACCACAAACCATACATGGAATGGTCAAGGGCTTTTGGGAACTACCAAGAAAGAAAATGAATTTCCTATGAAATGTTACAAAATCACCACAAAAAGTCAAAGGGAAAATGCACCTACTGTTGAAAGGCTATATAACTGGATTCTGGTACACTCAGATTTTTGACAAGTATTTAGAACTACTCGAACTACCTGAAACATCAAAATAATGAATTGATAAAGCTGTCAACTTTTCTCTAAGACGGTTGTAGGGCCTACAACAGGGATGAAGCCTCTTAGGAAAGCTACTAAACAGGTTCAAGGAAACGAAAGGACATAATACGATGTGTCTGTAAGGTGTAAGAAACTCCAATTTCATGGATCTTGCCCATCTTTTTGGGGTTTGGGCCTGGCACTATTAAAACATCTCAGTAAAAGTATTGGTCTCAATCTCAAATGCAACACTGTAAACGGGGGAAGAATCTCATGCTTAATCTGCCCTCCTTCTCTGAGGTGTTTGCCTGCACACTGTATGCATTTCACTGCAACTTGGAATGCTTATGCAGAAACAGTGATGAGATGGGATTTCAAGTAAAGTCTTAAGGTCTTGGCTTCAGCACCCTCTGGCTGACTGCACAAGAGTGCACAACTTTTTCTGCATCGTCATGTGTTGATAACATGACTTCCTGTGTTACAGCACCATCTACTGCTCAAAGGTGTTGTAGCTCGGAGACTACTGATGTATCAATTCACCACATGAGAACCCCTGCCTTAATCAACAAATAGCCTGATATTCAAGAGCTTTTAGATATTCACAGGCAGCAAATAACACAAAGGCCAACCAAAAAATGGTACTGTCTTGTTGTAATTTCAGCAGCAATGATGTCAATCTCTATATCATAAACTATATCGAGATACAGAACTGTTCTATCACAGTGTGAAAGAGAACATAAACAACATACTGACAAAAGGCTCAAAATGATGATTTGATAATGCCTTAGTGAACATCTAAAACTGTCACTAATTGTGGTGAATTCTACAAACATAACCACACCTAATAAGGGTCTCTAGGATGGTACCCTTTGTAGGGCCTACAACAGGGATCCAACCTCTTGGGAAAGTTACTAAACAGGTTCAAGGAAACAAAAGGACACAATATCATTAACCACGTGTGAAACCTCTGCCTTAATAAACAAGTAGCCTGATGTTCAAGAGCTTGTAGATATTAACCAGCAGTAAATAACACAGAGGTCATCCACAACATGGTCTAGGCTTCCTGTGATTTCAGCAACGTCAATCTCGATATGTCATAAACTGTACTGAAATACAGAACTGTTCTATCACAGTGTATTAGACCAATGTTGGATAATGGCTGCACCTTTTAAGGTGACTTAAGCTCTCACCTGTCCACTTACCATTATTTCTGCCCTATCAATGTCCATAATTTTAATTACTGTGAAAATGACCTCACTCCTTTATATGTGTTAGTTGCAAACATAACATATAGCTGTTTAAATAAAGACAGGTAATTAGTGCAGGAACTACCTGGAGCAGAATAGCATTTCCTATTATATACAAAACTGGCTATTAGTGTACTGGAGTTATTAGTAAGAGTTTTAAAGGCCTTAGAAAAAGTTGCACTTTAAATTTTTTGGCCGGAAGAGAAAAAAGGTCAAAAATAAAAATTAAAGCAACTAAAGCAACTTGCATGCTGATAGCTCCCCCTGCTGGAGAAACCTCATACTGCTTGATGTAAGTCCACATGCTTTATATATTAATAAAAAAAAATCAGGTGTTTTCCATCGTTATAGTGACCCTGGAATTCAGCTTTAGATGTCTGTGGAAAAACATAAAGTAGTATATTTTTGTAAATCTAAAATTCATCGAAACCAGTGGGACACTGAAGCTGTACTAAAATACTGAGTATTTTCCACAGAAGGTGTGTTGCACTCTCAGAAACCGACAGCAGAGATAGTGAAATATTTACCGTAACCTAATGGCTTATTAATGACCCGTAATAATTCATTGTTTAAACAGTACAATGACATAAACATTACACATTCTTTAATATTATTTAACAAGCTGTTTAAAATTAAATTAGTCCTCTATGGGTCTGTCAGTTTTGTTTTCTCATGTTATCACCTTTGAAGCATTGTCAGCATTATAATGTTCATTCTAAAGCATAAATAAAACAGCAAATTACATATAAATAACTTTTCTTTCAATTTCCGGTTTTGTATTTCAGCCAAGTGTGTCCTGAATTTGGTATCGATCACAAACTTTCATATCAGTGCATCACTACAAAAGACTACTCATTCCACATCATCTGACATCAGAAAGCTCTGTTTAAAGGGGAATTCCTACAGATTTTGAAACATTGTGCATAACTGAATAAGAAATAAAGTTATTCAGAGTGATGTGTGGTTTCATTCTAGTTTCATTCTAAAGAAAATTATTGAGCCAGAATTGTTCACAGCAGTGGTGACAGGAACCAGAAGTGTTAAGTGTGTAATGCCTTTAAAGCTACATCACAGCAAGCCATGACATGAAATGGTTACAAATACATTGACTGATCCCTGAAACAATGTGTTGGCCTACACGTTTTTTTTATATACATGGCAGAGAGGTACATGACCAATGTTATAAAGCAAAACAGTAGAAACCAATTTTTTGGACTTACCACCATTTCACCATTATCAGCACTGCAAACAAAAAACTCAGAATACACACACAGGTTCAGTGGTCAGTTTGGACAGTAAATAAAACAGCTGTGTTTGCATTGTGGACACTGCAACCCTTGGTTCTAATCACTACCACTGTAAAGCAGTCTGAGTTGGTATGTTTCTCTACAATTAACCAGTTTACATCAAACCATTCTGAATGACTTCATGAACTAAATTATGAAGACAGGTCTGAAAATTTGGTGGAATTCTCCTTTAAGAGGTCAGGAGTTTTTTCCACTCACTGTAACATGCCTGCACGCACTTGCAAGCATGTCTACTAAACAACACATTAGTTGGCATTTGAAAATAAGATGTAGGCCCAGAAAGGTCTAGAAACTTACTGCAGCCTAAAGCAGCTTTAAAGTTTTACTCCAACTTGTTGAACCTAACAAAGCTGACTGGACTCTGACCTCAGAGAAGTCCACACATTTTTACCTCAGCCATGTTCATTATGGGCCCTGTCCCAAATATGAATATAGAACTTATTTAAGTGGGCCTACTAACCTAGAAGTGAAAAGCAAAACAAATTATTCCATGGTCACTGCAGCTACATTGGTGTTATTATTACTGTCATGGGTTAAACGGCATTGATACAGATTTCTTACGAGTTGACAATAGCTGAGTTAGCTTCTTCTTCGACTTTTTCCGTTCCACCTTAAATGGCGTAGCAGTTACATTCTGGCGCCTCAGGCTGCTCATATCAACGAGGCTGAAGTTGGCTTCCTATTCTCCAGCTTCTTCTTCAAATTTCCCCGTTCCCCCTTAAATGGCTGCACCTTTTAAGGTGGAACAGGCAAATTCGAACAAGAAGCTGGAGAACAGGAAGCCAAATTCAGGCCCCCTGATATTAGCAGCCCTGGACTTCGTTCAGCGAAGGTGAGTAGCTAAAGCTAAACTAGAGCGTGAACTGAAACCGCACCCCGCTGTAGCGCTTCAGCACATTCGCCACTGGTTTTCAGTTCAACAGTCTGAGCGCAGGGACTGTGAGACAGACAGGCAGACGCGCACACACAAATGTACGGCTGTCTCTCTTCACTTCAGCATGGGACCATGGATCTGAAGTCCGAGTTGCTGAAGTCCATCTGGTATGCGTTCACCTCGCTGGACGTCGAGCGCAGCGGGAAGGTGTCGAAGTCTCAGCTGAAGGTGAGACACATAAGTCTGTTTTGTGGCCAGAGCAGGTTCTTTCTCACTGACTGAACTCCCAGTATGCCGTCTACAGTGCAGGTCTTCGATTAAAGAGGAGTTATACCTTTATTTGACTTGTTTCGTGACAGATTTAGCTAGTCTACATGTTTTAGGCACATGGTGCGTCCTTTTAAAACTAGCCGAGCAGGCTGAAGTTGAGAAAGTGTGTCCTGAGGGTGTGTGATTCAGCCTCCGTCATCTCAGCACATAAACACGTCTATATAGCACACAAGCTATGTGGCCATTCAAGGGCCTCCTCCCACAGGAGTTTCCACAGGATTCCTATAGTAATCTTATTGCAACTGCTAGTTTCTACATGTTACTACAGTAAGTATTATAGACAATACTGCTGGAATGCTGTACTGTTAGAAATATGTACTGTGCAGGTATATTTTTGGTTCATAAAGGTACAAGCAATGTTAATGTACCCTCATAGGTACAACAGTGGTTTTAAGGTCCAGTTGTGTATCTTGAATAAGTTTTTTTCCTAGGTGAAAAGTACCCAATGCTTTAAAACAGAGCAATAAAATAAAAGCGTGGAAACGAGACGGGGTGTGTGGAGTCAGTACAACTTAAAAAAATACAATTTCAATGGATTATGGTACAATTATGTTCCCTGACTAAATGTACTGAGATGCATCCTTGAGGGTACCACCCCAGTTATGAGAGGGGTACTGTCCCAGTGATAGTTTCATACCTTTTTTTCTGAGAGTATATAAAGGCAAAAATATCATATATCATTATAGAAGTATTACATAGTCTTATAACAGTCTTACAGAATTCAAATTGATGTTTTTCTAAAGGGGGGGATCTTTCTAAGTTCTACTGTCTACCCTGCTTTAAACTTAGACCAAATGACAGTCTCCCAGCCTGTTTACCTGAAGGCCTCGTGTTCAAACACGTCCCACTTGGCCAGCTGTATAACACTATGCAAGAACAGGCAGATGTCCGGACATGCTGTGTATCTCTTTACTGTCTTTCCTGTGTGGGAAAAGGAATTTGCATCCTTTTGTACAAAGGAATATATCATAATTTACTCTACCGTTTGGAGTCACTCGTGTTGTTACAGATGTTGATGAGTGATTTGTAAACGGTATGAAAAAAAGACAGCATTTTTAGTTGCTTTATTGAACATTCCAAGTGTTATTAAATCATAAGTAATATACTGTAATTATCTCTTTATTATAATTATTTGTCAAGTTAAAGGACTTCCTCACATTTCAAATGTGAGTCATTCTGATGTTAATTGTATTATAACTTCATTCTAAATGTTATAAAGCTTTCTTCTAAAGCTACATAATACACAGTTTCACTCAGCATTGTTTCACTGTATACATTATATGCTACTGTCATATTAGAACCATTATACATGTATCTTCAGTTCAGTTGGTTTTATATTGTTAAGAACAGTGATTCCAAACTTTTGAACAGTAGTGTAGCTGGTTTTAAAAAGTGAGCTTTTCAATGTTACAGCTGCTTCTATGCCAAACTACAGGCTAACTTATAAAAGATCTCATGACAAAACCAATAAACAAGATCTTTATTGCCAGTTTGCCTCTCTGAACGACAGTAAGAGATCACAGGGGGAGGTGTATAATTAACAGTTTGTTCTCTATATGTAGATTTTATCACTTTTCGATGTTTATGTCATGAGAAAATGAACAGAGAAAGGTGCATATCCTGTGTGCAGTTGAATTTTCAATATCAAAAATGATGTTTTAAACAACAGTTCTTCTTGTATTGTCTGTTTTGACTTTTTCTGGCTACGTTCACATTATAAATGTGGCACAAATCCAGTGTTTGAGCTTGACCAATGAGACACACATCTGATCTGATGTTTTCAGAGCTGTATAGACACCCAAATCTGATCTTTTGGGGATAGGGACATTGTTTTTCCTCTGCCCAGCTCATACAGGCTGGTATTCGCCAGGGTGGATTGTTATCCCCTCTTCTGCTTTCTGCATGAACATGCCGTGTCAGATGTTGCTTTCTTGTATGGAAGCCATCAAGTGTGACGATGCCCTGACCTTGTCTGAAGTGTTTTTGGGGACTCTATCTGGTCAAATGCAAACTGCTGTTGATGCAGTCATTGAGTGGGGTCAGATTGCCTTTGAGCAAATGTTCTAAAAACGAAAGACATGGTGATCGATTTTAGAAAACCTCATAACAGACCTGAACCACCCCTCTTCTCGTGCAAGCTCAGGGTCCGGAGCGAGTGGATTCTTTTAAGCTTTTCGGTATTCAGATCAGCTCAGACTTTACGCGGCATAATCACATTAATTACATTATCAAGGAGGTTTAACCACAGATTCATGATTTAAGAGTGGCTGAGCATGCAGGCCTCCCACCAGATGTGCTGTTTTGTGTGTTCCTGACATTCATCCAGACTGTCCCCTGTTTGGGCAGAGCTTTGTGAAAGAACTTAAATCTATTTAAAGAAGGTCTTGTTGTATTGTACCCACTTTAGAGGAGAGAAGAATAAAAGTTAACAAAATTATTTTGTCAATATACCTTCCATGCATTTTTACCTGCACAACTGAATCACTTTTCCTTGGCAATTTATGCTACATTTGTGAATGAGTCGGCTCTTTGAGTCAGCTTTTTTAGGTAAACGTAAGGAGCCGACTTGCACTGAAGAGCCGTTTTCTTTTTAATTAAGACAGCACAAATGAGTAGAATTCATGTGTTGTAGCTTAAAATTCATCATTATTTTCTCCCTAATTATTCCCACTACCTGTTGGTTCTTGTATTAAGTTTTGATCTTGGCATCTTCCATGTAATTGTTAGCCTTGTTTTCAAGCTTGTCTTATTAGTTCTTCTGATTTATTTACTTTGTTGACTTATCTTTGATTTTTGACCTGGTTTGCTTGTTTGTGACTGGTTGATGGATTTGCCCACATTTAGCCCATCTGTCTATCCTGTGACCCCTGCCTCTCGAAATTCATCTAGTGAAACTATATCGGTGCAGATGATTTTTTCAAAAAGCAAACATATATAATGTTTGTTTGTTAGTTAAGTAGAAGGTAGGGTGAGGATTTATTCAAAATAAAATAATAGATAATATTACTAACTTGGCTACTTTTGTGTGGAAAACCACTATTGACAGGGCTGTACAGGGAACTAAATTCAGCCCTGGACTCTTATATAGACCAGCCCACCACAACCACAGTGACACAACAAACCCCCAAAACTGCGAATAGCCAGAATGTCGAGCAGTAATTTGTGCAACTGCTGAGTCATACTCAAAGCCCTTTTCTAACAAGGACTTTTAAAACTTTATCAGTGAATCTCTTCCTGAATATAATGTAACACATTTGTTTTCATGTTATTGTGTTAAGTATATTCGCTTGCATTAATTTTTATATTTGCATTATATTGTCTGATATTTATTTAATGTGCTATTTGTTTCATTTGGCCTGGTGTTTCCCTTGGATACAAAAAAGTGTATTTCATGCACTTATGTGTCATGAAACAATGTTTTAATAAACGGGAAGCTTGAACTTATTTTTTCAAATTAGATCTGAGCCACTTTCACATGTGGTCGTAGATCAAATACGTATCCAATTCGTGGCCATGCGACTTTAATGAGAATGGTCAGATCGGGATATCGTCATCAGCCAGTGTTCACAGAGGCTAACTTGAAGTTTCTGGCAGTAAATGCTGCAGAAGCATTAAAACATCTGATCTATGTTCACCTTCTCCTCTAGTCCTGAACAGCTGGAGCTGTTCAGAGCTAATCATCTTGGTGCCGAAGTCTTTTGCTGCTAGCTAGTTTGTTCGTTTGTTGTTGTTGATGTTTTTGATTAATGTGGATCATTCATGGAATGTTAGTAGGATGTGCACATGCAGGTTTGTTCACGCTAAAGATATGGATCAGGTACACTTTTGAATGTGAACCATCAAGGCAGAAAGATTAGATGTGAGCAAAAAATTGGAATTGAACAAGTTTGTAAAGTGAACATAGCCTTTGTATTAAAACTAACACAAAATGTGCTGTCCGTGGCTGGACACGTGGTTGATGACACATTGTGTGGTCTTCAACGCATCTGTTTTGAGAGTGTTTACTTGTACTGGTAAGTCCTCTTGCCTCTGCGATTTGTAAAGATTAGTTAATGTGATGATGTGGTGCTTTAGTGCTGATGCTTCCTTTCTTTTTCTTTGTATACATGTGTGTCGCAGGTGCTCTCTCACAATCTGTACACAGCTCTGAACATCCCCCATGATCCTGTGGCCTTGGAAGAGCACTTCCAGGACAACGACAATGGGCCAGTGTCCAGCAACGGCTATATGCCTTACCTCAACCAGTACATTCTGGCAAAGGTTCTGTTATCCATACACCATTTTAAACAATATGAAACAAGTTGAATTGTTGATAGGTCTATTAAAATAATCATAATATGATGAAAGCCCTGTGTAACTTCATAGGTTTCAAATAGTTTGTAGAAAACATTGTAGACCAGAACATTGAACAGGGCTGTAGGTGACTGCTGTGTGTTATGTAGTTGTAGATGAAAGCTGTGTAAAGATACAATAACAATTAACATCAAGAATGCCTCATATTTGAAAATTAAGGATCAAAACCCAAGTCATTATATTATTTATCAGTTACTAACTAGTTAACTTCTTGATCTTAGCAAAAATATTGAACTGTTAAATAAAACATCTAGAAATCCCTTCTGATGTCTGTATATTTTATATAGTTTATCAAATTTCAATCAGTGCAGTATAGGTTGTTATTGAATAAAATAGTAATCATTAAAGTGACAAGTGATTCCAAACAGTTAACCCCTCTTATTATCGTACTGCTATAAGTAGCCCTCTCTGTAGTGCTTTTAGGGACATCGCAGAAGACCTCCCAGCTGACCATCTCAATGCAAAAAAAATGAGGCTTTAAAATGTATGGTTGGCTTTAATTTGTGCATAAAAATATGTGCTACAGAAAAAAGTGCCAATTACTTTACTAATTATTTTTGAACTATTGATGCTAGATGCCTTAAATATGTTTTCAGGGGTTATCATTTGATTTAAGGTGAGAACCAAAGCATTATCAGAACTTTAGAAATCATTAACATGGATGGCTCAAGACTCATGCTTATATCTAAATATACATCTTGTATGTTTTTGTGCTTGCACCCCTGTACTATTCCTTGTTGGAAAGCCTGTTTGGTTGCCAAGACTGGCCACCATTTGCAGTATTATGTTGAAAGGTTCCACTCCAAAACATATTATAGACCACTTTGAAGAAATTTCTTTTTTGTGATATATATAGCTGGGAGTGAGCTTTATGCATATATGAAACATCAATGCTAACATTATGATAAATACCACCTTTATTAAAGAAATAATAATGTATTTTGCATTATACATCAGCCATTATTCTTTCAAAAAGTCCTTATATCCAAAATGTTTGCAAACAGAAACACAGCTTATTACTTGCTTATGTCCAATTGAAGAAATGCACATAGAACATATATTCATTGTGGATACTGTTTGTGAAAGAAAATGTTTCCTGGTCATTAATTTAACTTTTTCTATGTTTGTCCTTTTCACCCAGGCCACCGAGGGTACATTCAACAAGGAGACATTTGATGACCTGTGCTGGATGATGACCGCTAAGAAGAACTTGAAGCCCACTGTCTCACAGGGGTTGTGTTCACAAAGAGACTGCTTTAAACTCTTCTGCCTGTTTAATCTGCTGTCTGAGGACCGTTACCCACTTGTCATCATCCAGCCTGAGGTTTGTGTGTGTGGGAGTGTGTGAGAATGTGTGAGAATGAGAAAGAAACCGCCAGTGATGGTGAGAGATAAACCACTGCCTGAAAAATAAAGATGGCTGTATTTACTAAGCATCTTAAAGTAGTAGAGTGCTCATTTCAGCTCTTTACAGTACGTGTATCTCTGTTCATGTGGGTAGCAGACTTATCCAATGCCAAATCAGCACTTTTCATGGAAAGTGCTGTTAGACTCAGTGGTCAAAATTCTTTACTGAAGAGAGAAACAATCAAGTTAGCTTGATTTTCTTTTCACTTTTCTCTCAGGCGTGTAATAGCTATAAATGTCTGTTCAAATGAAAGTTGGAAACCTAAAATGAGATGCAGATAAGATCTAGTGCATATGTAAGGCAAACCAAGGTCTGATGCATAACAAATTCAACAGCAGCTCTAGGAAGGAAGTTGAAGGGGAGTAAAATAAGAAGTACTGTCATACGGCTTCCTGATGATTACCCTCGCACTTCTGATTTCAATCTACCAAAACTTCAGAGCATGTGTTGCAAATTGCTGGTCTTTCTGCTTATTGACAAAATCTGCACCTGAAAGGGTTCTATTTGTCTTTAACAGAAATAGTTCTAAGGCGTTTTCAGATGTCTTCCTAGAATGCATCTTTGCTTATCTTACATTTCCAACCTTCATACATTGATGCCTCATATTTTAATCACTTCTGTGGCCTCAGCTGGAGTACCTGTTGAAGAAGATCTCCACTGCAATGGGCCAGGAGTGGGATAGTAAGCTGCTGGAGGTCCTGCTGGCCCAGGAGCCCTCTCTGCAGGACGGCCTGTCTGTATGGGTGTTCCTGGAACAACTTAGTGCAGGACACCTCATGCAAGTGGACAGTAAGGAGGCCTTCAGCCGGGCTCTGGATGAAGTCTTCATGGAGATGTACCACAATGTATTGAAAAAGGTGACCAAGATGTATGTTTAGATATACAGCACAGTCAAAACACAGTCATGCTCACAGATGTGCAGAAGCATAAGCCTGTTAATGTCTATAATTTTTGCCTAAGAGAGTTGCTTTCTCTAACTGACTCACTGACCGACTGACTGACTGACTGATCAAAAATATTCCTAACACCCACTGTTGAAACATGCGTGTGCAAGAGACCAAGACAAGCGGTAAACCTTGTCTATGTTACAGAAACACTAACAGATAATAGAAGAAAGCAGAAATGCATTTTTGAAACGATTATGGATCTTAAGATAACGATAACCTAGTAACACGGGAAATAACACAGTGATGTGCATAGGCTCGAACTTTGTCTGACTTCAGCTGAAGTTTTTCCTCCGTCTAGCTGAATGAACATGCTTATTTACCTGTTACTGGTCCAAGTGAGGATAAAGTCGCTGGGCACTAGCACTAGACCACCAGTGACCACCAGAATGTAAACTGGAATATTATTTTGATGTGTTTCATCACTACTTTAGAATGATCACTTTGTAATGGATTCGCCAAGTTAACGTTAGCTAGCTCAGATATGGAGAAACGCCTTTGCTGTCATAATAAGAGTCTCTTGTAATGGTATAGTTTAAATAAGGTAACTTGACTTACTCAAACAATTACTGAACATGCTACATGTTATTGTCAGTAGCAGTGGTAGTGTTGGTAGTAGTAGCAGTGCTGCTTGTAATATTAGTAGTAATAGTAGTGTTTTAGAAAAATTGTGTATTGAGAAAAAGCAGCTGGTAAAAGCATCTTAAATGGCTGTTAAAATTTGGTCTTCCACTAGACACTGGGCAGATGGATTAAAACATTAATTTGCCACCCAACACTCAGTTCTTTTTTATCCTGTTCTTTAGACACTTGTGTGACAGTTTTGCACTAAATCTGCTAGATCAGTGACACATTAGACATTAGTGAGAAAACTTTGTGTTAAATTAAATTGCAGTGTGAATTTTATCTTCACGCTGTCTTGAAAAACTGTCATCGTTATTGTATGGGTATGAACTAGTCTTTCTTACTTTTTTCTCTATC
>JAILXH010210772.1:8942-25889 GCA_023558415.1 Piaractus mesopotamicus
ACTCATGACACATGTGATTCTCATCAGACCACATGTCCCAGTGTAGAAAACCTTTGCTTTACTGGAGCCTAACAGCTTATTAATGCTGTAACAATTCATTGTCTAATCCTTGATAACAGGCCTAGCTAGTTCTCTTCCCTAACATAGGCGATTATCGTCCATCAAGGATCAGGATCGTGTTACTTGCCAATCATCACCAACATGCGATTACACTGCCCTGAAGCCCAGCCTTAATACACATTCTAGTCCCAGAGAAATAGAGAGAGAATGAAATAGAGAGAAAGAAAAAGAGCAAGCAGAGTAAAGCAGAAATTAGAAAGAAAATGAGAGAGAATGAGAGTGAGGGAAAACAGCAAGAATGAGAAAAAGAATATTCAGTAATGTGCGAGTGAAGAATAAAGTGCTGAATCATGGCATGCTGTATCAGAGATGAATCTTTAGAGCCTGTCTCAGAGGCAGAGGAAGGTAAGCCTACCGAAGGTTCCACAAAGCAAATTTTTAACTGCTTGGAGGTAATACACCTTACAGCCAGATTTACATTCACACTGTAAATCAAAGCAGGCTCAGTCAACAACGCCCCCCCCGGCCACTAGAGTGAACCATCCTTCAGAACAGCGGCTCTAAGTACACTCAGGCACATCATGAAAACAGCATTGGGTTTGTTTGCTTTCGTTGTTAATGGCTCACAGCGAGCTCACAAACTCAAAACACAGTGCAATGCTCCAAGGTCCTTAGTTGTATTCAGGTGTATTCTGGGCACATAAAAGAATATCTCCGATACATAGTCTAGGACACTGCTGCTGGGGCCATTGTATGAGGACACTATTTGGCCTCTGCCGACACAGTATTTGTTAAAATCCTCAGAGCAAACAGAGAAGAGGCTGTACCATTTCTTGGTTCGTCTGCAGAAGCTTGGTATGATATTGCCATATATACAGTATAGGAACAGTTGGTCTGAACAGTTGGTACATGGAGGCTTGTCTCACGGCTTCTCCCAATGTTTTTTAAATTCTCTCAAATGCAGATCTCTGTCTCACACCATAAAATCCTTCTCACTGAACCTACAGCAGCAAAGAAGACCATACTGCAGACATACTGCTTCTTCTACCTACACGTCGACTTCTAACATATTAATCACTGCTGTTCATGAGAAATCATCTGCTACATACAGTGGTTCCTAAGCCTGCTCTATGAGCAGTCCTGTTCTGCATAATTTTGTGTTTTCTCTGCTCTTACACACCTGATCAAACTAACAAGCTCATTAACAATGCATTCCTGACCTGAAGTGCCTATATTTTAAAGCAAGAAAACATACATACGCAGGACAGGGCCACTCCAGGACCAGGGCTGGAAAGCACTGTGGTAGATGACAAGAAGTGCCTAGCAAGAGCATCAAAGCCTGGACCAAGAATCTCTCATTTGAGAGACCCAATCATAGTCTTGGGACTATCTGATAATCAGTCTTGACAATATTAATTTTGCGCTATGACAGCAATCAGCAACTTCGACACTTTGTGTGCATATGTTTAATGGTGTTGAAGAAGATGCCCATGATGCATCCAAACACTACCTGAGAATTTCTGAAAAGTAGGGAATATACAAACACAATTTAAAGCTCACTGCAAAGGAAAGGGCTCATTTTCAGAGAGTGGAGAACTTTTTTTTTTCAAAGACATTTAAGCTCAACACATCTTACCATCAGTGGTCACTGCAGGAAACAAAGGCCAAATACAAGTCCTATGTGACCAAAGTAGTGATGTTAAAAGTATTGATACTTTGGTGGCCAGTTGATACCACAACTGAAAATACACAAACATTTTCTCCATGGTTGTGATGGTACCGAGTATGGTATCGGTACCACAGTCTTGTCTGACTGCATGCATATAAAAAAAAAAACATGGTGACCTGTACTGCTGCTACCACAGTACCACAACCACCAAAAACCTCTCAAATGTAAAAAACATTACAGAGCACAAGAATTTGAGTCAGATGAGCAAAGTAATATAGTGGACCCCAAAATTCAATTGGCATGTGGTGCCACTGAATATTCTGGATGCTAGTCATATTGTCAGAGCACAATACAAACCCAAGCCGACTCAAACGTGTATGATTGTTGGTAGCAGAATGACCTCTCCCATTCACTGAGGTTTACTGTGCTTGCCAGTTCTTTTTCTCGACATCCTAAATAAAACTGCCAACTACTATGTTCATAACTGTTTCAGAATTTTTGGCTGATGTGCTCTGGCTTTAAGCTTACTGGTTTAGCATTTGAATGGCTAATCATAGTAGGCTTTTTTTTATTGGCATTTCAGCTTTTACTGTGACACTGAATTGGTATTGAGAATCATCAATAAAAATGATTTAAAGATGATTAAAAAAATTAAAGATTTTTTTAATATTTATTTTTAATTGTAACTGAATTTTGCCAAACCCTACCCAATGATTAACTGGTCATCCTGAAGCTTCTCCTGAAGTGTGTGGAAAGGAAGTGTGGGGCTGAGGGGCTGACAGACGGAATGTAATGGCACGTGTGAGGGGCGAGCAGCAAGGTTAATGTCAGGCTATGCTGGCAGCGCCGTGGTGGCCGGCAGTCGGCCACACTGTCACAGGGCAGGCTGGGTGTGTGCCACAGCCCTGCAGTGACGCTCCAGCTGGCACGTAAAACCATCAAACAGTCAGTGCTGCCACTCCTCTCTGCGTGTGCCACTGAGTCACACTCCGAATACCACACACGCCACTGCATCAGATGTGATAATGAGCCATTACAACAACCCTGCGATAATATTAGCAGGCATATTTTTATTACTTGTTAAGTAGTTTGGAGCGTAGACCATGTGGTTGATCAAAAGAGCCTGTACCTTTCCTTACTCTGCACATTTCCTCAAATCAGAAATTCTCCTTTGATGCAATATTTCAAAAAGGAAGAAAGAATTATTTTTGACAGAATATTACTCCCACACAGACAAGAGCACACATGGCTAACAATGGGTAAAAGCTAGCTGGTTTCAGTTAGCATTATGTATTACTTTAAATGGCCTGTCACATGTTTCCAACTGTGCTACCCAACACCCTCTACTCTCCTGCCTTCATCTGCAGAGGAGATGCTGGGTTTCTGCTCTACTCTGTAGATCTGTCTTGCAGTCAGACTGGGCTTAAATTAGCCTAGTTAAGCTGAAGTCGTTCAGCCTAGCCTCGTTTCTCAGCCCCAGGCCGAGTCGGGCTTTCATCTCCTCTTAAGCCTAACAGATTGGCTGCCAGATCAATATGCTCCAACTTCCCTCTTACTGTACGGGGAGGCGCTTAGTATGAGTCAGGCAGCACGGCAGACAGCCTTAATAAGCCTAATATCCAGCCAGAGCAGAGAGGGCCTGACTGAGTGAGACACCCCGGGGTACGCCAGCAGATTGGGGGGCTTTCCTACGCCACTATTACTCCCAGCATCTACAGTACAACTTTAAGTGCTGTAGTCTTTAACTTAGTCACTTCCTCAGATCATTAGCAAAGGCCTTGCAGATCATACTGGATTGTGTCGTTTGGCATATAAGTGATGAGTATGTTAGCAGCGCATGACGAGTGCTGAATCTGTGCCTTCATATGTGTGATTACATGGCTTTAAATGTGTATTTTTGTTTAATACAGCGTCCAGGAGCATGTACACCTGGGATCTCACAAAGCAGGATTTCTTGTTCAGACAGCTAACTTTAAGCCTGGATTTTCTCATGATTGTGGAGTACTTTTTAAGCAGGCTACATTACCACGGCAACTTATGCTCCAGGAAAGGTTAAATTTAGGATTTCGAACCTTTAACTGCTCTTGGACAAATGAGGGCGAACTTCTAACGAGCCATGGACAGCCTTCTGACAAAGATGTACCGAAAATAATATGAAAATATTATGAAAAGTATAGCTCTTGTACAGAGAAAACAAATCACACTACATAGATACCAAGAATATAAAGCAATTACTACTCCAGCAAGCACTAATATGGTGGCACTGGTATCAGCGTTACGTTTTACCATTCTAAATGCTTTACTTTCTACATATTTATGTAGCACGATTTATTTTTCCTTATCAAAGCTTGAACATTTAAACCTGCGTTTCAATAAAGTTACCAGTCAAGTACACAGTTGTTTTGTAAAGCTAAAACTTCATGCAAAATTACAAGGATGTACAGATGAATCAAAGTGGAAGTACATTTATCTGCTCTGGAGAGATACCTGGCTGTCCTCTGCTGTCAAAGCTTACACGTTTGCTGCAGATCTTATTTAATGCCATCTATTTGGGCGAGCTATATCCGTAAGTCAAAGTCATTGTCACGGTGCCCTCTCTGCAAAACTTCCGTCCATGTGTCATTTGAGCATAAACATGCCACATCTTTTTATGGTGTACTGTGAAGATGACATTTAAGAGACAAATAATGCTATTCGGCATAACCGAATTTTAGAGGGACCTTCAAAAGCCCTCCTTTTGTCAGTTCCTCTTTACACTTTAGACCTACTGGGTTTTACAGAATTCAACCACACAATTCCGCCAATGCATAAACAAACAGACCACAACAAACAAAAACAAACGGTAATGCACCTGCGTGGAGTGGAAAATGCCAATAACTTCAGGCATCACTCTAAAACCACTTCCAATGTCGCCTAGCTATTCCCACTCATTTCAGTCCTTAGTAAAGGCTCACAGTTTCAACAAGCTAAAACGCAATTCAAGCAAATTCTTATTCCTTAACAGCCCTGTAACTTCAGGTATGCCAGCCTGAAACCTTGTCAGTCATGCTGTAATGGCATCATCCCCATCATTCCCAGCAAAGCCGCCACAGCATGCGCCTGTCTCTCCTCATTCCTGACTGCCGTGTCTATACAGAGCTGCTATATGCCGAGCCCACGGGAGGCTGTTGGACCTATCTGGCAGGAAAACAGTCTAACAGCTTTGGCTTAATACTCCCTCGCTGTGCCCGGCAGACAGCGTTTAGCAAGACAGCTCCACGCGACAGGATGAGACTCAACAGAGAGCATTTAGCAGCGAGTCAAAGGCTTTGCTCATACGAGCAGATGTTTGGGGCTGTGCCTGAGTTTGGCCCGGTTAGCCATGCCATTGGACAATAAGACTACTTAGCTGCTGTTTCCATTAGCCGCCGAGGACAACAAAGAGGCTTATTTTTTGTTTTTCTACACCTCAGCTAATCAATGACTTGACGAACAATTGTGCTCTGGGGTACCTGATGATTTATTTCAGAACTAGGCCACAATTCAGGCACTTCAAAATAGAGCCTTTGTTGAAAAGCCACGATTCATTAAACAACTGGGGCACTCGCTTAACGCGACTGGATTCTTCCTCAAGGTACTTTTTAAGATATTGGCTACTTTCAGTTTTTTCCTCAATACCTTGTACCAAAATATACTGAACACAACTTAGATCCCCTAAATGCTAAAAAGCTTGTTATTGCTTAGAGATGCACATTAATATCAGAATTATATCCATAACAGCAGATAAATGCTTTTTAAAAAAAATAAGCTCTCATTCTTTAGATTTAAAAGATATTTGAAACTTATATTCGTTGATATATTTTATTTATTTCACTGTGGAAGAGCAGAACATTAAGAGGACACTGGGCTACTGCACTAAAACACTGCGTTTTATTTATTTTACTGCATTTTCAACTCTCTACAAATAAGTGTTACACTAATCTGTATTGCTAATCAATGTTGATTTAGTTCCAATTCCTACATTTTATAAATGTATCAGCATCAGCAGATATGTTCATGGAAAATACTGGATATCGGCATAAATTCCCATAATAGTGCATCTTTCTCTAGTAGATATGTTTTGTGTGCAGCAATGCTAAAATATATTTTTTAAATAAAACAAATATTTGTTATCACAATACTTCACCATTTTTTTTCTGAGAAAGTTTATCGCTTTACAAATAACCCCCTAAATATTTTAATAGTTACCAAAATTCAAGACTTAATTGAGCAGAGGCAGAGAATTATCCTAAAGAACTATCCTAAACTGCATGCATGTAATTTTGTATGCAAACTAAGAAGAATAATTATTTGAATGACAAGTCTATTAAATGGTTAGCTTCAGCTTATACAGGCTGCCATTATGGAATCACTGTTGTGGCTGATTGCTGAGAGAGAATGTGAAGGATTCTGCATTCGAAGCTGAAGACTTCTAGATGAGATCTGCTGTGGAAACAGTGTAAGGATATTTGGGTACAGGCAGCTTGCTTGTGGCTGTGAGCCAACTGTCTGGCAATAAGCTGTGCAGACAAGCCTGACCTCACCTGACCCACTAAAACCAGGACAGTAACGGGTAACCGTCACCTCAAGATCTAAACATCAGAGTAAACTGTGCAGCGAGTGAGCGGAGTTCGTTACTCTGACGTAGCAACAAGCTGCTTGTTAAGGAACTATAATTTGGCCGAAGGAATGGCTGACAGTAAAACATATTAAATGACTCGTTCACGGCCCAATTTATTCATTTCTTATTTTATTTATTTAACTGTTGTATAAAAGCGATAGAACACTCAACGTTGTGTGTTACTGTTATTGCGATAACACAACCTCGAGTGTTCTATTGCTTAAATGAGGCTAGTTATGCTGATTTCTGATTTCTTCCACGTGAACTAAAACAACACTTCCACAGCCCTCCTGCACCAAGTTTAGCAACTGAAAAGCTCCATCCTAGTCTACAAACAAAACAACTCATGTTTGATCCAACCCCCGATGTATCACAGCTGAGCAGTGTTAGGGTGAGAAGCCTGATGCACAGACGATTAAATATACAGATTTGTTCTTTATCAACAGAGACAGAGGCCAGGCCATTGAATTCGATTTAACGCATTCTCCCTTGTCTCCTGCTCAAATACAATTAATGATTTTCATTTTCATTGTAGGAGACTGATTAACCTCTCCTCTGAAGAACTAAATCTTGTTTCGGATGCTGAATAAGATCTTGTTAAAATTTCTGCACTCAGAAGGCTGAGTGGTCAATTAGAGACCAAATTGACGATGTTGGACAATATAACCCATTGTCTACATTTGAGTAGAGACAGATATTACTGCAAAACAGTTACTAATTGGTTTTTGAATAGACGCCCTCTTCTGTGAATGTTTTTTGCAGTGTCACAAAGGAGATTTCACATTGTTTGGCAGTGTTAACTTCACTGTAAACAATGTATGATTCGTATAATCAATGCAGCTTCAGTAAACAGAAGCACTTCATTCAAACAGACAAGACCATTTTAAAGCCTTTGCTGCAGTTTGTTCGGAGTTCACAAGAGACAACGATACAGACAAAAAGATGCAACAGGATTTATTGACAGTGTGAAGCAAGAGGAGACTGCTTGGGCTAGGATAGCTGATGCAGTAAGGTGGGTTACTTCAAACGAAAATGAACAAACTGCGAACTTCCGCAAAACACATGGTTGTACGTATATACTTACACAGAACTCTACGCTGTGTTTAGGAGGTCTGTTAAGCAAGCAGTGAACACTGCACCATATGAACCAAAATCACTGTGCTCCATCCAAAAAACAGTTTTGCTTCGAAACACTGTTTTAGTTTGAAGTATGCAGCTGGCTTTAGGATTGTGGTAGGAAATTGGTTTAGGAGGGTGCAGATTAGGGTTTGGTTAGTGGGTATAAGGGATGCGCAATGTGGACTAAGACTATCCTTCCACATATTGCGATCGCGAGATTCCTTGCAGTCTATTAAAAATGTGATGGTTAATTAATAACCCGATTCACCCACATAAACACTGATCTGGAACTGTGACTGGTCAAGATACTCACAGCATTCAGTAAAAAACATGGCTTATTTAATTATTGGAGCCCTCTGCAACATCAGTATTGCAAAGGTAATGTCACAGTAATGATTAACAAACAATACGCAGCCCTAGTAGGAAAGCAAGCTGTTGGTTGGTGTTAGAGTAGTAAGTTGTGGTTGCTCCACTCGACCCACCTGATGCTGCTAACGCTCCCAGTGTCGGATCCCAGTTTGCATCGCTCCAGCTGGGTGGCCACAATCTGCCGCTCAGCTTCTAGCTCTCGGGTCAGTCTTTCAAACTGCAGTTCCTTCACGAGAAACAAACAAACAGACAGAATGTTCACTGAATGTACACATGAACCCCTAATGTAATCATGTCATTAAATGTGTTTACTGTGCTGCGTAAGTTTACACAGAACTTCAAGCGCTGGCAAGCAATGCAATACACTGCTGGCATATCTGTGCATTCATGCTTACTTCAGTCATTATACTGAAGCCTTTTCCCTTTTCCTGAGATATAAGAACAAACATGAAAACAAATACAGATCTCTTATACATTTCATATTTCTTTTGAAGCGTCTGCTAAAACTAACTCAGATGGTGAGCTGGTTATGGGGTTCTCTACTAACTGTGGGCAAGATCTAAATCTGTAAATAATTATATAAACATTAAAAAATGAAACTGCTAAAACATTACAATTTGTATTGCTTTATTGTTAGGTGACAACCTGTTGCACTAAGAAGGCTAGACCATCAGCATTTTCTTGAAATCAATCCACTGAAAGAGTAAAAAGTAAGAGGGCAATGGAAGCAATGAGCACTCCCCCCACTGCTGACTTAATTAGGTATGCACCACTTAACATTTAATGACAAACCTGTCAATGCTAAATCAGACGCTGAAATCCCAACGTGCCTCTTTAAAGTAATCACTGTGAAAATCTAGTCAGTGAGAGACGCATGGACAGTGATAGGAACAGATAAAGAGAGAGAGGGAGAGAGAGAGGGAGAGAGAGAGAGAGAGAGATTTGGGATGAGACATGTCTTTGAGAATGTAACCAAACTTCTATAAGACTGATTACTAACAAGTAAAAAGTTTGTGTTAATATTTTTCTCCATCCTTTTTACAGGTTAAAAGCCAACTGGGAGTCATAACTAAACGCCTTTACAATATCCAGCCTGAGATTATGTACATAATGGTTGTATTCGTGGAGAAGAGTGAGAGGAGAATGAGTGAGTGAAACATTTTGGAACAGTTCACCAGTGAAGTGAACAAGTGACTAAATCAATAAAGGAAACTGTAAACTCTTAAAAATAAACATAGACCACCGAAGTACAGTTTCACAACAGGCTCAAGACACAGCCTGCTTTCTTACTTAATAGCCTGTCTTACAATTAACTACATCACTGACTCAGAGAGAGAGAAGGGGGGGGGGGATAGAGAGAGGAAGAAGGAGGGAGAGGCATAAAGAGAGAGAGAGAACTGTGCACCATGGCCTAGGGCTACAACAGTCAGTGCAAAGCTCCCACTTCTTTTGTGACAGGGCTGAAATGAGTTCACTTAGCCACAAGGTCAAAGCCTCTCCCCGAGGCGCTTCAGTCACAGAGCGGGCCAAAAAGCATCACCTGCTATTCTGGGCAGGAGCCCAGATGAAGGCTACAGAAATGCCCATTCAACTTGAGGAAGAGAGGCTCTATACACTACTGGGGGCTGGCGGAACTGGGATGGAGCTAATTACACCACCGAAAAGACGAAAAACACGATTCCCAAGTGTGCAGGGCCCCCAGTAAGCGAGCTGAGGGACTTCTCTGCCACAGTGAAGCGGCACTGGAGCTCTGCTCGAGCTGACTAACACTCTCTGTCTCTGCCCGCTGAGCGGGAGCATCATTAACTAGCTAGCGCTAGCCTGAAGTGGAGAGACTTCGCTCGGAGGCGGGAAGAGGCTTCACTTCTTTTCAGACGCGAAAAGGTCAAGAAGCTGACAGACACACTCCTCTCTCTGCTTTATTAGGCGTCTCCAGGAGGGGAGGATAGTAACTAAAGCATAATAAATGAAGTCCGCATTTCTGCTATCGCAGAGATGCTAACGCTACTAACCACCTCACCGAACTGAGCGGAAGAGCTAAACGGCGCCGAGCACCTGTTGCTCCGGCGACCGAAAAGCGGCGGCACCTCCTTACCTGGAGCTCCTGAGACCGCGGGTGAGAAGAATGAACCGGCGTCCAACAGCCACAACGAGCAGAGCTCCGTTTCCGCACCGCACTCGGCTCCTCTTTAACCGGAGAGTCCGCTGCGGGAGCGAAGAGTCCGTTAGCGGCCGCCGAATAATGGGAGCGCAGTCAGGCGCGAAGGTCGCCATGGCAACGGAGAATTTCGAACCCCCGCCCTCCCACCGTCCACCTTTTTTTTTTTTAAGAGTTATTTATGCAACGGTGCGTCACAATGGCATGCCCCGCCCCTTACGGACAGACAACGCCCCTTCCATCTGCGTTTCCCTCCCGCTGAGGAGGAGGAGGACGTGATAGAGGAAGGTACTGAAAGGCTCTTTGGGGGTAGCAGAGAGACTGAAGGGCCTTTTCTCCATTCATGTGAATATCTGCTAGTACTAAAGTGCCTGTTCGGCCTCGGTGGCCTACTTTACCGTGGCCAGGCCCTCTTGTGCATGGAGAGGTCTCCTGTCAGCAGGAGCAGGGTAAAGGTGTGTAGTAACTAGTTAGGTTTACATAGAGTTGGGCAACATGACACTATTCAGCGTTACAAATTACATCACGGTACGTCACAATATGCTTTTCTGAGCATACTGAGGATACCGGAAGTACTTAAAAATCATTTCCCGACTGTATATTTGACTACAGAGAGAACATCATTAGTCCTGTTTAATTGGATTTAGTACAGCACAGTGTGTGAAATGTTGCAAATTAAAATATTGCAAAATGCAAATTATTGTATTCATAATTTTTTAAATGTAGTACTACCTCGTCTGTTGTAACTTATCAGATGTCAGAAAAAATAAATATCATGACACATCAAGTATTGTAAAAAACTTCCTGAGGTATAGTGGCATTTCATTTAAGCAATAGAACGAGAGGGAGTGTGTTATCACACGACCTCGAGTGTTCTATCGCTTTTATACAACAGTTAAATAAATAAAGTAAGAAATGAATAAATTGGGTCGTGAACGAGTCATTTATTATGTTTTAATTTTAGCGATTCCTTCCGCAAATTATAGTTCCTTAACAAGCAGCTTGTTGCTACATCAGAGTAACGAACTCCGCTCACTCGCTGCACAGCCGGCAGTTCGTTCTCCAGCTCCACACAGACCAACTGACAGTTTGCGAATTTAGCGCAGTCTCATCTTCAGAGTGTGACCAAAACGGCTGTGGGTCAAATGTGATCTTAAAAGTATCCATTTTCTGTTTGTGCACAAAGTAAGAAGTAAAAACGTTCAAATGGCTTGAGCGTCTCCTACAGCTGTCAGAGTCGTTGCTTAGCAATGGCGTCTCAGCGGAGTAATACAGTGCTTGTGAAAAACCGCACGGTTAGAGCGCTTCTCAACCAATCAGCTTGCGTGGCCGGAACTAACAGTTGTATAATTTGCCATATTGCCCACCTCTAGTTTTACACACGTGGTTTAGTACCATTTTGATAGATGTGTACTTTTTTCAAATTATACTGCAACTTGTATTGCAAGGTATTTCTAAGAGATCTACCTTTCACTCTGTTACATTTTAGTCATTTACATTTCACTCCTAATTCCTTTCTTGCGTATGACTGCATTCTGTTCTGTCGGTGACAGCACTTGCATAGCTGTGCTATTGCTCACACTTCCTACTCTGGAGATTTAACATTTAAAAAGATCAAAAAGCACACAACCAGCTTTAGTTCCTATGCTGATAGATGCTGGATGTACTAATAAGTTCCGCAGCAATTCCACAGGGAATTCAGTGAAGTCAGTAGTTTTTTCTGGTAGCTACTTTAACTTCTACATGAGTCATGAGTCATATGATAACACTTTTACTTAAAAAGGAATTCCACAGATTTTTCAAACTTTAATGCATAATTAAGTAGTTAAGATATAAACAAAGTCATAAACCTGCTGAGTCAGTGGTGATAGGAACCAGACATCTGAAGCATTTAATGACTCTGAAAGATACATCTAAAGGCTACTGCATGAAATGATTACAGATAGGTTGTCTGATGTCCAAGAGATAGCTTTACGATTTTGAGATGTTTTAAGATGTGTTTTTGGTCTAAAATTCACCAATTCATGGCGCAGAGGTACGTGCAAGTCATTGCAAAATAAGGCAAAATACTTTCCAAATAAAACTTTTTTTTTTCTGTTTGATCACTGTTTTGCTGTATTAACATTACATTTAGAAACTCAGAAGGCAAGAGGTTCACTGGTCACTCTGAATAGTACATAAAATGTCTATATTTGCATTATAGATATTACAGCCTCAGGTTCCGACCACCAATATGCATTAAAACTCTCTAAATCACTTTGGTTACATCTCAGTTATGAGTTATGCAGAAACTTTGAAGAATCAGTGGAATTTACTTTGGTTTTAGGCTCCTCTACCCACCTCTGAATGTAGCTCCCCATGCAGGCAGCAGTGCTAGCAGGCAGCCCAAACATACAGAGCAGTCACTGGCCCACAATTACTGTCACCGTTCGGACTAACAAACTTCTTTACAGTGATACCAATCCAAAGGTCTGAGTAAAATGTGCTAATCCTATAAAAATGTTGGTAACCTCCAGACAAGTGATCACTGAATCAGTTGTAAGGGGAAAAAAAAACGTATTCTTTACTCGTGTGACAAACTGTGAATCATGGCAGCAGCAATGGGTTTTCAATTATGTAACTGGGGGCAGAACGATGAAACAGTGGTTGGTTAAAAAGGATGAGAAAATATATGTGCAGCCATTAGCTCACGCTGCTATACTGTAACTCTGGATGAAAAAAAGTCTAATTAGTAGAGGAAATAAATGGCTGAGGGAAAGAGAATGAGATTGTGGTGCTTCAGGAGCTGACTGTAGTCTTCTGGTCTAAATGCCTAATTGCACCCTGTGGACAAAGACTGACATTTAACTTTTTTTCCCCGCAAAGAAGACCATTTGATTACAAAATGCCACCCAGGGTCAGCCTCCTAACTTCCTTGTGGGATTTAACCCAACTGCTAAAGCGCGGCTGAACTTAATGAGACCAAAGCCATCTGTGAACCTGACCCAACCAGCCAAGCAACCACCGCCCCAAACAAGAGGCACAACTGTAGGCAGCTTTGTCCAGCAGACCTCGCCAAAGAGCTGATATGCAGAGGAGTTTTGGTGGGAGAGATCCCAAGCTTGGCTGGATTTGTTCTGTAATGTTTCCTTTGGTACAAAGAAGTTGCTGAAGCCTCAAATCCCCCGCTGCCTCAGAGAAAGCACTGCTCTAGAGTGAAGTATGAATTTTGACACCTCTGCTTTGCATTGAGCTTTTTCAGAAGAAAAACTAAGAAAAAAATAAACAGTGTCATAAGTTCTCACTATACAGTTAAAAAAATTCTCATGAACTTTCACACCCATTGGAATGTCTTGGTGCCTCTTGGCTTGAAAGTTTTTGGAACATTAAAAGTCGTTAAAAGAGCTAACTCACTGATTCCGCTCCACAAAAACCCATTTGTTTAAAGCACTGTTGGTATCGGAATAGAGATATAATGAACTGATTGTCAGTCTCTCGCCAAAAGAATACTAATGACTGTCTGAAATTCGGAGTGAATTGGAAATGACTGCAATTTGGCCTGAGCGATACTACCCCTTTAAAAAGATGGCTGCAATTTCCGTCTTCACACTCTCCTCACAAAGGCTGCTAATGGCTTCAGGCATTCGACACTCTCTCAGTGTAACCTGCTACACAGCTAATGGAGTTCTGAGGCCTGGCGATGTGTCAATGCGCCACTCTATCCAAAGTGCTTGGGTTAATTTTCTTAACTAAACAGCATGGTAAAGTAATAAAATGTACATCACCAGTTCACTTGTCACACCGAGGAAGAATCTTCTGACTGATCCTCCCAAGAGTACAGTGTGCTCCGCAAACAAACTCATTTCCATGTTTGAGCAGGACTAGTAATTTGTATGTGATCTGGCTGGCCGAGTCATACTGGAAAAAGTATCGGTCTATTTTCACATTAGTGTCATATGACCGCCACTTCACTGAATAACAATAACAGCACAGTGCACACGTCTATGAGCAGAGTCTGTTAACCTCTTAATGCTGTTACACACCAAACGCAACATAAATAAACAACACAAAATTAAGAAATATTCAGACACTTTTTTTGCATCTAAATGTATGCACCGGGCACTGAAACACTTTTGTTGAAATTTCGCCTTGCTGTTTACACCATGCAAAAAAAGCAAACAAACAGGCAGAATGTCTTCACATGCAAAAAGATAATCTCTGCTCCTCACACATTGGGCAAACAGGGACACAGATAAGCTACTTTTCATTTGAGCAAAGTGAAAGTAGCATGAAAAGCTTTATCGCTTCACATATAGCTTTCATATATAGCTCAGATATCTGTAGCCCAGTTTGAGCTGTTTTGGAGATGCTAACACCATTCGTGACAAAACAGAGGGCAGTCTTATCCTTTCCACATTGGTCTAGTTTCGACAAGTTTTAGTTGCTGAGACATAGCTCATAAGTCATCTTGGTTGTCCCCATGCAAATGCCCGAAGTGACTGGTCAGTGAGTTCATGGCTGCGTCCAGAAACTTTTGCTACTGCTCTTGTCCACCCCTCCCGTCCTACTGCTCCTCTCCTACTCCGGGAGATTTTGGAGTAGTAGAGGAGAATGCAATGGAATAGACAGAATGAGCAGCAACGATTGTTTGGTGTGCCTACTATTATTAAATATACACATGCTTGAATTAACTTACTATCCTCCGAATAAATCGCACAAATAAATCCCACTCGGTGTGTAAAGGCCTTGCCAGACTTGCGTTTCTCACTCCTATAACATAAAGTTTCCACATCATGGAAAACAATTTTTTTTTGTATTTTTAAAATAAAAGAGTTTGATGTAGTATGTAAGCACTATTAAAGTTTCAAAATGAACCATTCACTCTGCAGTCTGTTGAGCTCATATATGGAAAATAAGCTACACTTTTCTGTTCAACAAGGTACAAAAAATGTGAAAAGTACATATTTGTACCTTTTTATAATCTAATGTCTTAAAATAGAACAATAAAATAAAAAGCCTGGAGACAAGATGGGGTACTAAGATGTACCCTTGAGGGTACCACTCCAGTTTTTTAAGGTAAAAACAGTCTGTTTTTGTTACTTTGCTAAGGGATAAAGAGGTTGGAAAATGGTCATGTATAAATGAATGAAGAAGAAAAAATGTAGGATATAGGCCCTTTTTTTTGCATGGAATTACTATATAATAAGCCTTAGAATGTAAGAAAAGTCTCAGAGATTAACAGGTCATTACATTACCATGAGGTCAATTTCAACAGGACTACTATTACTGAGGAAGCTCAGGGTTTAAAGAGTTACAAAAAAAACCATCTGGAATTATTACTGTCGGACTTTTAAAAACTAGAGACGATGCAGATTCATACTGGATTAAAATCACAGACCTCACCAGTAATCTCTTAATTTAGAGTACTGCTCCAGGTTAAAGTAATCTAGCTTAAATATGGCTTAAAAAATGTGAGGATATATTCATCATTTGTCGTGGATGACACAGGAAGTCTGAGGTGTAAGAGTCGGGTGACTGTGCTAAATGGGGGGAGGATCGTCGCCCAAATCCTGTAAAGGACTGACAAGACAAAGCCTCAGACATCCTGCTGAGAACCCACTGATGTCACATGCTTCCACTATAGCACAAGGGCTTACTGCAATGTCATGGAATGTGTTGACTCTTAGTGTCTCACCCTCATGTTCTGCTAAGGGTGTTTATATTAACCTGTGCCATGTGGCCTCCCTATATTAGCATGTGGCAATGCAGGGGAGACTGTGAGAGGGTCATAAGAGAAGGCTTACATGTGCAATTCTGAAAGCTGCAAACAAAGCACGCTCGTACACATGAGACCTGGATATTCTGCTGTGTTTAAAATTCTCCAGGATACTGTGGGTTGCTACTGCATAACAGGAGCGGAGGATACATTACAGGATCAACCTCTACTGTATTTGAAAAAAAACGGGCCCAAAATTCAGTTAATTAGGGATTTTTGTCTGGTGACCTCCATTATATTCCTTCTAATAAATGGCAGGAAAACAGAAGATTGCCATCTAGTGGTTGACCTAGAATGCATATGATTATTTACTATCATGGGCTGCCATTGTAGCTAAATGCACAGCTGTCCTCTATAGAGAACACTGCTTTGCACATTTTAATGCAAATTCACTGTTTATTTGCTGAATTTAAAGGGCTGTTGTGTTGAGTTAGTGTGTATTTAAAGTCTCAAAATGTACAGTTCACTCTCCAGTCCATACAGTCCATATACGGAAACTTAGCTGCAAAAACAGCTTGTTCTGAATTCACTGTTTCTGTGATGTCACAAAAAACATCATGTTTGCATCTAACCTCTCCATAAGCTCCACCCATTGATGTTCAAGTTGTAAGGAGTTTTTCAACAGCAAGGTTAACTGTAAGGGATAAAGAGAGGTTGGAAAATGGTCATGGAAAAATGAATTATGAATATTTATAGTAAATAAAACTGCACAGGCATCATATATGGAAAAGGAAAATGTAGGATATGAGCCCTTTAACATATTGAAAAAAGAGAGTAAAAATAAGAGAGTGGCCTGTACAAAATTTATGGCACATTTTTACATTTTATGTGTAAACTTGCAGAAAAATGCCATATTTAAGTTTGTTCCATGTAGAGGGTGTATTAATGTATTTTTACCTATAAAAGCAACAAAACATGTAAGATGATCAGGGAAAAAAAAACCCTTGTAAAAACCCTTTTTAATATATTTTTACTTGTTGACTTGAATGCAATGATTTCATGATGCAGCCTTTTGCTGCCCCTGTCCCAACTTTTTCGAGATGCGTTGCTGCCATCAAGTTCTAAATGATGTAATATTTTTCATGAAATGGTAAAATGTCTCACTTTCAACATCTGATATGTGTTCTATGTTCTACTGCGAATAAAATACGGGTCTATGAAATTTGCAAATCATTGCA
>JAILXH010210908.1:6471-21040 GCA_023558415.1 Piaractus mesopotamicus
GTGAAAGCTCTCTCACAGCCTGTATGACATTCTTGCGGCGAGTGGTAAACGTCTCTTGTATTTACACATCAACATTAGCCACCACTACAGCGACTAATGCAGTGTGTACATCAGGACTGACCTTGAGTTTCATGCTGCTGCAAACAGTTACAACACAATGCTTTAGTTAAACTTTCTCCATCCTTTACTCTGTAATTGCTTTGTTGGCGCACTACAGTAAAAGCAAAGGCTGCTACATTAAAAGGCCTCGCATCAGCGACTTTTAATTACGACCGATGTGCCCAGAAGCAGCGTCCTAGAATCTGGGAGCAGTGTAGCGTGAGGAGCCAAAATAGTGCAGTCTTTAACTACAGGAACAGGCTCGCGTGAGACATCGTGAGCCGTCTCAAACGAATGGACAACAATGCAACTAGTCTCCAGGTCGAATTGGAAAGGCTGTTCACGGCAAAATAGGAAGCACATCCAAGCTTTTCTCCTCACCTCTGAGGGTCGTTGACCTCCACTGCAAACTTCTTCTCACGGAAATACAAGTTCTCAAGCTGCTTCCAGTGAAAGATCTACAGGTGGAGAGAGACAGAGCAGGTTTACTTTCCGGCAGGAACAGACACAGGAACACGTATGTAGGTAAATATGAGGTGTCGGATACAAAGCTGATGGACAACAAACATCCTTTAAGTCAACAAACCCAATCCTTCTAGTGCTGGGAGATATAACACCGTACTAACAACACAACACAATTAATCAGACGCTGCTACTGACAAACCATTCAAACTGAGCCAGTCAACTTGCACAAATATCCATAAGTTCAGCTGCAAGCACAGGACAAAAGCATCCGCTACGAGGTCAATTCAGCTCTGCCGGTGCTTTAATTAAATGAAGAGCCTCAAATCTTTTCAAACCTGCATGAAGGCAGGGGGCTAAAAACAGGGCACAGCAAAACATCTGCTGCTCAGAATACAGGGCTTGAGAAACTGCTGCTTTGAGAGCAGCTCTGCCAGGATCTCAGCAGCTACAGTACAATATCCAGCAGGTGCTATCAGCATGCGGGGGCGAGGATTTAGCAGGAATGTTAATAAACACTCTCTGCCAGGTACCGGCGAGACGCCGCCACCGGAACGATTACGGATCACCCGGGAACAGCCTGAGATACTCCAGCCGACAACCAGGAAAAAGACTTCAGGTACTTTGAATAAATACATACATGAAGGCAAACCTTCAATGAACCACAAGGAAATGGCGTCTGTTTTCCGACTATGAGGTCACGTTTTTGTATTTCAAGGAATCTAAATGACCGCAGCAGTTCCCTCTCTATCTCCAGGTAGCGGTTACAGTCCTCGCACGTATATCTCCCGAAGACAACAACCTTCATACTGTACCACAGCTTGAGGAGGGATAAATTTAAGCTCTTACCAGCAGAGGTTGGGATGCCTGTAAAACAAAAAAAATAATCCTTGCTGAACTGGACAGGTCCTGTGCTCAAGTTTCCCACAGGGCTGGGGCTTCCTTGAACAATACTCTCTTGTCCGCTCTCTCAGAGAGAGGGAGAGAGGGAGAGAGGGAGAGAAAAGGTGTTGCAAGAGTTTCAGCCAAGTGAGCCCCTCCCGTTCGCTCCTCCTCCACGTGACATCATCTAACCTACCTTCAGCAGACTGAAGACTTTTGGTAGAGCACACGTTTCTCAGCCCCTCCCTCTCTGAACTGACTAAGCCTTCTCTTTCATTCCCTCCCTCTCTCTCTCTCTCTCTCTCTCCCTCTCTCTCTCTGGCTTCAACTTCATCCTCTTGTCCAACCTGATGAACAGGTTCCACATACACGGCCACAAGCCTGCAAGAGTGCTCTGCCTCTCGTCTCTCTTGGGAAGGAATTTTCATTCTTTTCATTCAGGCCATTTTCCCTCACACCCTTCTACAGTCACTCATTAAGCTTTGTGCTCCATTTCCTGGTGTGTGGACCTTTCCACGGCCTAAACTGCACACCACCTCCTGTTGATCTGAGGCGATAAACTCCCTGGCCCTCCCGACTGCCTCCCAAGGCAAATATGCATGGAATCTACTACTTTCTTTTAATCATTAATAGCCAGCCATGGCTCTCCTCACCTCTCCGTGCAAAACAAGGCAAAGCAGCTGAAGCTCAGCTCCAGCTGACAGCAGAGAATGTCTCGCCCCTTATCAGCGGCCAGAAGATCAGCACCTATCTCTGCTGAATGCCGCTCCATTCAACACACAGATAAAAACGCAGGCCTTTTAAGAAGATAAGGCAGAATGCATTTCATAATAAAAGAACCGAGGGAGCTGGAACAACCCAAATAACAAAGAACAGCGTCCGAACGTTTGGTTGCAGAAAAATAATGTGCTAATATGAAACAACAAAAGGACACACACGCAAGATAAAGATCTTTTCCGTAACCCATGCGGCTTCTGCTGAATTTCCTACAGAGCGAGGCTGTTTCAGCATAACAGCTGTTTGGTCAGGTAGGCCAAATAAAACGGGTGAAAATGATCCCAACTAAGCAGAATGTGCTAATTAAATGGTGAAAGGAAAGAGACTAACACTTCTCACCGTCTATATCTGACAGTACAGGACAAACATCTAGAGTTCATTCAATTAGTCTGTCTCTGACCAGCAGGAGAGCGATTCATTAGCTTAATTCACAGCCTCTCAGATGTAATTAAGATACAGTGGTTGGTGATGCAAACTAAACTTTATTTAAGGGCGTTAAAATCTTCAGTATCAGTAGATTAAAAAAAAAAAATAATAAAATAAAATAAAATATCAGCAAAGGACAGATGTTCAGATTTTGCCAATATGTCAAACAGATTTGATGAAGTATTTACTGTACTTTGAAAGTGAAACACATTTAGGTGAAAATATTTGCTAAAATATCTGCATTTTATTACTTTTACTGCATCTGTAGTGCTACAAATAAGTATCACATTTCTCTCTAATGGAAATCCAAGTAGTCCCATATTCTATATTTTATAATTATGTATCTGCATCAAATTTTGTTTTATCAAGAACAATTGATTTCGTAAGCTCTTGAAAAAATTAGTGTTAATCCAAAATACTGCCTTTACTGTACTGCCAATAGATCTGCACTACCCTAAACTTCACTACTTTTAACACTGCAATGTGGCAAAAAGTTCTACACTTTCAATTCTCTATTCAAACAAACTAGCACCATGTTGATAATTTTTTATCATATAATATAATATGTTGATAATTTGTCCATAATTGCATTTTCCTACTTTCTAAAAAATAGAAGTGCCAAAGAAATCTTTTTCTTTGGAGTGATGCCACTGAACCACTCTTGCTTCCCTGAAGAGCCTTTCTTATAGTTCTAATTCAGCCCAGCAATAAGCTGTGAAGCAGTGAAACTGCATTCTCTGGAGTTATGGAGCTCCATTTCTGATCCAGAATAACTAATCATCCAACATCAGTATCAGTGACCTCAGTAAAGCTCTTGTGGCTGAGTACAATCAAATCCTCGCAGCAACGTTCCAACGTCTAGTGTAAAGGCTTACCAGAAGAGCAGAGGCTGTTGCTGCAGCAAAGAGGGATGAACTCCCTGTTAATACCCTTCATTCCAGAAGAAAGGATGAGCAGATGTGTACAAGGTTTTGGACATTCAGCATATATAATGTCAGAAACTTTCTGCTGCAACAAACAAGCAGTAGTGCTGCATTCTCAAATTAACATATGAATTAGAGTTTCAATGGGTGCCGTTTGGGGGGACATTGGATGAGTTTGGATGTATGAATGAGTGAGTACTAATTAGAGTATTTCTCTATTAATACAAAAAGCTCCACAAACATCTTTGGAATAAACTTGCCGGCAGAAAGAGGAGCTCTTCCTTCAGAAAACAGCGCACAGGCGACACTGTGTTTACAAAGTAAACATCACATGAACGTTTAGGTCATGAGTAGATGGCTGGCTGCTTCTTCAACCTAATCTCGGGTTGTTTCAGTCTACCATTCTGCGTGAGTTTGTCAAACTATGTATTCTAGAAAGTAAAAAAAAAAAAAAAACTTTCAGTCATTTAATTTAAAAGACTTTTCAGAGCCAAAACTTAGAATTCAAAGAAAATAACACTGTCGTGTTTAAACGTTTATGACCAAGTTACACACATCTACAAATAAATAAATGGACAAATTCATTATCATCACTTTGTAGAACACACCCGCACCTGAAACACTTCGATGAGTCACATAACCAATAACATGAAGCACTGTCAAAATATGCCAGAGATTCTGACACACCTTACTCTGCTACAGATTGCTTAACTTCCTTCCATAATGGAACAGCGGAAATGAAACACTAAAGCGTCCAAGAGGAATGAAAAATATGTATAAGGGCATGATTACAACATAAGATTTGCTTACTTAGAAAATACATGTAAATAATGCCATGTTCTAGAATATTAGTAACAAATACAACCCTGAATATACACTTAAATGTAAAAGGAAATGTAAGATAAGGCTACTATCACCAGAAACTTAGACAGAGTACAACATAGTTCCCCTGGCCGCTGTAATATTTGACACCTGACTACTGGGAGACGAGACAAATTCTGTCTGAGCGTGACCCATTTCTGAAACCTGTAATGTATCATCATCAAATCTAGCGACAGTATAACCACAAACGTGTGATATCGGTCACACAGACAGAACAGCTTGAGCCTTCTATCTCCAAAATGGTAACTGTACAGGAAAAGGAAAAAACCTACTTCACTTTCAATGTAATTCAATGGAACCAGACATCTTTCCAAGTCACTTTGAGTCATTTATTCTGGTCCATTCATAATGAAATTTACAAACATTGTAAAGCGCAACAGGCATTTTCAAATTATGTCAAAAACTAAAAAAAATGACAAAAATGGAGATACGTTTTCTTCCAACAGCAGCGATATGCTGGCACTGTATTAAAGAGATCTACCACCATCACCACTCATTTCTGCCCGAGCTTGACCTATTTCTGTAACCTCAGTGACGTGTCATCAACAAATCTAGTGATAGTATAACCACAGATGTGTGATAAAGGTCACACAAACAGAACAGCTTGAGCCTCACCATCTTCATCGTATACATCATGATTATGCTGGCACTGTATCGAAGATTTCCACCATCATCACCCAAAACCCAAATAGATTCCTGCAGCTCCTACCAACAAGACAGTGTTTTGGGCCTCAGGCCAGGGTGAGACACTCCATTGACTAAGAACACATCAAGTTAAATATGAACGTCATACCAAAAAAAAAACATGTTAATGTTCCAGCACAATATTTACTATGGCTGGCTTTACACAGTGAAACATTCATGCACTTAGTTGCATGTTGTGAGTTACCTGCAACATCATTTTCGTACTGCAAAAAACAGTATCTTGTCAAGTAAGATTATCTAAAATCTAGTCAATAAATGTAATATTTCTCCTGTTGAGATTGTTGTGAACTTATTTTAACATTATTTAACCTTTTTTTCAAACTTTTTAAAAGTGATTTTAAGTAAAATTTTCTCACTATATTGGTAGATAATTTCGCTTGTTTTAAGAATGATATCTTGATAAAAAAATCACTTTAAATCTTGATGAAAGCAAGTAAAAAATATGTAGAAATAAGCTAAATAATCATAATAAAGGCACAACCATCTTAAAATAAGAAATATTAGATCAGCTAGAATTAAGACCATTTCACTTGACAAGATACTATTTTTTTTTTTGCAGTGCTTGCAACTTAGTTACCCAAGTTGCACACACCACATTCAACATCTCCATTAGTTTGGCAAATTAGCAGCGTGTATTTTTAACAAACCACATTATTCTTGCTTTATAAAGCAATCTGTGTAGTGTAATTTACACGTCCCTTTTAAACTGCCCAATAAACCATCTTCTGTGCTATTTTCTTATTTTCTTCATTAGCCACTTGTTAGTTACATTTGCCACTTAGCTTCAAACTAAAGAAGCAAACTTCAGACACCGAACATGTCTTGGCTGACATTTGAAGCAAGGAAAATAAATTAGATGTCTGGCCACCCTAATGCTTTAAGATGACCCAAATCTGATCCCAATGAGATCATATTACCTGAAAAAGCCTTCTGCAGTAAAACTAACAGACAAAAAACATCACACTACAGTAGCTGCCTTCACTCTACAGACCGGGAAAAGGCGCTCTTTAAAAGCTTTTTAATCTGACGACCCCCAATAGATCCCTCATGTGAAACAGGCCCGGGCGCGAGACCAGTCCTCTGCTCCCTGAGCCCCCCTACTAAGCTAATTGTGTTTTATTGCTTGATCAATTGTTTGGGCTGAGAGAGGACCACAATGACGGGGGACGGATTTGCATAATGAGAGCGGCCCGCTGGTAGCAGACTCGGGGGAGCGGGCCAGGGTGGAATACAAAGGCTAGCTAGCACTGACAGCAAGCACAATCAATACTGGCAAGATGACGGGGCGCGCTCTGACAGGGCTGTGTACGTTTAAAAAGAGCGAGTAAAAACACTTGAGAGAAGGAGCGAGAGGGAGGAGCAAGGCAGGGACAGAAGAAAGAAAAGGAGGTAGGGGGAAGAAAGAGGGGAAAGAAGAAAAAGAGGGGACAGATCTAGCGTGAGGGCCCCTCATGCCCCCCACCCACGTCTTTGCTATAACTTTGCCAGGGGAAAAGCTGGCTGAGAAAGAAAATGAAGGGTGAGGAAAGAACTCCCATCCCCTATTTACACCTCAGCTTTGCCAGACTGAATCTCAAAAGGCTCTCCAGTAGTGTTTTGGGTGATATTGCCAAAAAAAAAAAAAAAAAAAAGAAAATCTACACTGCCTGTCACAATTATCAGGCTCCCTTAGATCTCTGTGATCTAACATATTCTTCAGTAGTGATACTGCAATAAATATGTCATCAAATACTGGTTTGAAATATCTGCAAAATCTAAAAATCAGTCAAAATCTGACAACTGTTTTTGAGCAATTATCTGATTATACAGATTTGACTCATATCACTGCATCCTTTTCATCTGTTTGTTTTGTAGCAGGTAAAAGCAGTCGGTGTCTTTACTGACCCTGGAAGGCCCAGTACTTAAAAATTACTGACATCGTGGATTCGAATGGAACTAAAATCGCTGCGGAGTCTAAGCTGGTGAGGCAACTTGGAGCCAAACCCCTTTCACACACTAGCGGATCCAGCTCGAGCCCCTGCCTCCCAGCTCTGCTCCCCACAGAGCCCCACAATTACACCTTCAACTGAAGGGCTGGTCTGCAGAGAGCGACATGCCCATTAACGCTCTGCCACTGTGCAGGGCACTCACGCACCCAGCTGTGCTCTACTCAGGGCTCAGTTAATGGATGCCAGTAAGCACACACTGTAATGAGGGGGTCCTGGGGGGAAAAACGCAGCCCCTCTGCCAAATGAAAAAGAGCAAAGTGTACATACTTCTTAAATGGCAGGGCAAAAAGCCAAAATCTGTCAGGGGGAACATGTGAATGTGGGAGATAAAGACGCTAGTTAACAACAGATTCACAGAAACAACGTACGCCACGTTATTTGGAGTAATTTGTTTGCTAAAGGTAACTTCCTTTAGATGAAAAAAAATGGTATCTTGGCAACTGAAAAAATATATCTAGTCGATATATGTAATATTACTGTGAGTATTGTTGTAAGAATACACAAAACGTAAGATAACTGAGCCCATTTTAGACACTGTTACACGTTAAGTAGTTTTTTTGGGGGGCAGTCATGGGCTGGAGGTTAGGGAACCAGCCCTGTGACCGGAAGGCCGCTAGTTCGATCACCTGACCCAACAGTATGTGACTGAGGTGCCCCTGAGCAAGACACCTAACCCCTAACTGCTCCCTGGGTGCGGTGGATAGGGCAGGCCACCACTCCAGGCAAGTGTTCTCACTGCCCCCTAGTGTGTGTGTTCACTAGTGTGTATGTGGTGTTTCACTGCACTGATGGGTTAAATGCAGAGGTGAAATTTCCCAGTTGTGGGACTAATAAGGGTCACTTAATCTAATCTAGTGGAACTGTCTGATATATTGGCAGATTGCTTGTTTAAAGCATTATTTCTGAAACAAGCCAAAAGATGCATTATGTCTTAAGGCAAGCAGAATTACCCACCAACAGGATAAGCCAATTTCACTAGATAAAATTTCTTAAAATAAGTAAAAAAGACATCTAGAAATGAACTGAAATGAACACACACAGTTGGTTTACCTGGCTGCCATCTAGTAGGTGTTACCGGAGCATCCAGGCAAGGAAAAAGAGGCTAAAGAACAGCTGGCAGTTTCATTCTTACACAGAACTGTAAAGTCATTTATTGTCACAGCTTAGTCTCAGGCTGGTTTTACACCTATTTCATTTGCTAAAGTCCAAACCAGAGTTTTTTTTTTTTTGTGACACTATCTTTTGGTTCGGTTGGTTTCACACTGCAATGGTTAAAGCGCATCAAATTACACACCTGAGTTTTTGTTTATTGTGTCAGACGTTTTGCAGAGATACAAGCGCATCGTTACTCTCACATTCGCCACACTTTAAACCAAAACTTTAACTCTGCATAAAGACACTTAATATCTATATGTATCACATTCAAAGCAATAATAATAAACCTTACTTAACATCTGCTTCTATATGATTGGGCTGTCAATTTGAATGTAGCCAATCGGGTTGCGGATGCAATATGTTCTGCGATCCATGTGCCAAAATTAAAGGAATCGCTTTGCTATTGTTTTACTGTTTGTCTGCCGTTTTTGGCAGCAGCTCGTGCTGCAGGACTAATATGAGCATCTATAAAGACATTAAACAGGAGGATTATGCAGCGCTGATGTGCTGCAAGAACAAGCAGAGAAGCTTGCTCCGATGTTGAATTCCCTCATTTGGTGTGGACCATCGTAGAAACACACCCCAACAAGCAGCGAACTGAACCAGGGTTCACTTAGCGGTGACGTGAGACCTGCAATTTTGCCAGACCACCGGTCATCTGTTTGGTGTGCACCCGAGTATGGGTGGAGTGTTCACACTTGTCAAAACGAACCAAACTAAAGAAAAAAGTTTAAGTCTGCACCAAACAACGTAGGTGTGAAAGTGCTTCTGTATATACTGTGTTCAAGTAAATGTTATATTTTGGAGCATTTTCATTGCTGCATTCATCATGAAATATACAGGGTGATTCAAAAAGATTCAGCCAATTTCAAAGCGCCATATTTTTAGGAACCAATCACATACCAATTGAAAGAGGAGGGTCATAGAGTTTCTGACTGTCAGTGGAAGTTGGCTCCCTTCAGTCTGTGAGGAGATGGAGACACCTGAGCAGAAAGCGCCCTGTGTTCTTCTTCAGTAAAAGTAAATCCGTCATAACTGTGCAGCGTGATTTTCGTGGGCAGTGAAGCTCCAACAGCTCACGAGCGTTTGTCATTGGTTCCACAACACTGGATGATCTCCGAAATCGCACTGAAAGAGCCGCGAGTGCAGCGACACCCGACATGCTCAATCCGGTATGGGATGAGTTTGACTGTGGCGTTGATGTTGTCCGTACAGCTGGAGGAGGTTCATACTGAGCACTCGTAAAATTTAAACCGTTTACAGTTTACTGCATTGTTCTGTAACGATTTACAGGTGAATTAAATCATTTTGAAATCGCATTAATCTTTTTGAATCACCCTGTATAACACATTGTTAAGGGTAGCTGGTATTTTCAAATAAAAAACAAAATGAAAAAACAACAAAAATGGAGATGAAAGGTTTTGTTTTGACAGCATCAATATGACAAAACATGAATAATCTTTTAATATTTTTACAACAATCAATAATGAAATATATTAGATATATTCACCAGATTTAAGATGGTGTCACTCAATACGACATCACTTCTTGCAGTGTAGCATTTAAAATGATAAGAACTGACTAAATGAATTACCATTACAGCGAAACACACAAATACCTCCTTGTTGATTTTACCACCACTGATACAGTTTCTCGTTTCAGCGGGTCGTTCACACTTTCCTGACATTCTCACTGTTTATTCCACATTCCCTGCCTTCCCTGACCTTTTTCTCACAGATTCTCTTTGTGCGCCTATTTACAGGTTGGTAAAATATTAACTTAGGGGAAGGTTCAAGGATAACGTGTCGAAAAAAAGTGAAAGGGAACACGTCACTGTATTCACAAAGCAGCACTGTACCTTTCTAGGCTTCAGCTTGTCCTGTTGGTCATACTGGGCGATGCCTTTGTAGCTGATTCCCAACCACCACGGGATCCCCTGCTTGTCCTGTGAAAAGGAAACAGTGGAGGGTTTAAAAGGTACAGTTTAAAAGGGAAGTTGGGCCGTTATTGAGGCAGTTGCCCAATTAGGCTACAGGCATTAGCAAAATAAAAAGATCAAACGCAGAGACTGTGGCTAGTCAGGTTAGCAGCGTCGTTTGAACTCCTCAGACAGTTTTAATGAGCCAACTCAGCAAACCTTAAGCCATGCACACCACTGTTAGCAGGTACAGACGATGTTCTCAAATTTTGCTTTGGCGCATCAGCTAGCTTCTGTAAAAATCACACTAAATGTTACATACCTTCACTTCATAGTAATGAACCCCATATGTAGGTAAAGATTCCACTAACAAAAGATACCTGTTGATGAAAAAGCAGAAGTTACTCATCAGAAATGGGAAATCTTGGCTATTTAAGACGTCTGGTTCTGTTAACATTATAATGTGGATGGGTTACATTTAACTCATATGCTATTAGTTAGCGACCATAGCTTCATGCCGCTACTTTCAGAGCTGTCAGGGCAAGGAAAGTCGACTTGTTGACCAACTCTGATACAAATTAAGCTGCCACGAATGACCTTGTCTTACGGAAGGGAAAAGTGGAACAACATGACAGCAGTTAGCAATGCTACCAGCTGCCCTGCTTAGGCAGTGTGTTTAATTAAAGGGGAATTCCACCGATTTTTCTAAATTTCTACATAAATAACTCGTAAAGATATAAACAAAGCCATTCAGAGTGGTTTGATATGAAATGCGACATTTAGAAATAATTACTGAGTTGGAATTTTTCACAGTGGTGGTGATAGGAACCTACCACAAAGTTATTCAATTATATGACTATGAATACCCTGCCTGACAGTTTTGGGACAGTTTTTGGCAAAGGTTTGGCCTAAAATGCATGTTTTTTAATCAATTGATTGTGTTGGTACATGCAGGGGACTGCAAGGCAAAACAATCCCTAAAAAACTTTTTTCCCCCCTTCAGATTTACCATCATCACCATTATCATCGAGGTGTTGAACAGTAAATAAAATGAATGTATTTGCATCAAAGATATTGTGACCTCTTATCGCAACCTCTGTAAAGAAATCTCAGTAAGTTTCTCTACAATAAACCAGCTCACACCAAACCACTCTTTGGGGCGTCTTTGGTTTGTTTACAATAAAATTATGCAGTAGAAAAAAATAGGTGGACTTCTCCTTTGACTAATTTTTTTAGCAGACAGATTGTGATCCTTCACAAACAAGTTCAAAGCAGCAAATATGAGGCTCTGATCCAAATGACAGGCCCTTCATCCCTCAGTGCGCTTGTGAGATAAATTATTAGGGCGCTTACTGTACGATGGCTTTTCCTCGGGTGAGTCCCTCGAGCGCTTTGTAATGCTCAATTACCCTGTCTTCACTAAACACAGAGAGAAAGAGAGAGAGAGAGAAAAGGGAGGGACACGCACACAGACAGAGATCGAGACAGAGAAATGAGTCACAATTCACACATGCAAAATGAACAGTAATTGAATGCTGCTGGGCCAAAGTGTGAATGTGCCACTTGAAATGACTGCTGCTCTTTAACCAGCCAGATACATGAGTGCAGCGTGTTCATCCGTGAAATGCCATCTGGCCAACTGTCCTGTCAATCACACAGCGTCTGCCCTTCGCCTGGTATCTCCTCTAATTACACTACACATACCCCAATAGAAAGTGGCTGTAAGGCAAGAGCTTCACAGCTGCTTCTGCACACGTGCCCCCCACACACGCACAGGCATCACTCCACATACACACACACACACACACACACTTCTATATTCCAGTGTGTCACTTGTCAAGTCCAGCTGCTTCTCTCCTGAAGGGCCACTGAATCAGCTCTACACATCAATGAAGCTACTATTCTAAACAGGTGCCACTCCACATCTAGGTGATGTTCCACAGCAGGCATTATTAAATTAGTACAATAAAGAAATGGTTCAGCAAAAAAAAAAAAAAAAAATCTAATTTACATAATTTTCCAAGTCATTTGAAATGTAGCATTGGTGCCATGAAATTTAATAATATATAATATTATATTAATAATAATTTTTATTTATATCGCACTTTTCATGACGGTGGCAGCTCAAAGTGCTTTACAGACAGGCGATAAAAATTAGTTATACAAGAAATCATTGGTTTTTATTTAGACTCAGAAGAAAATGAAAAAGTTCAAATTAGAAGATAAACAGCACGAGACGTAGAGTTTTAATTAAATGCTGAGTTAAAGAGACACATTTTTAGATGCTTCGTAAACGTGAGCACTGAGCTTGACTGTCTAATAAAAGGTGGAATTGAGTTCCACATTTTGCAAATTTGCAAGTGTTGTAGCTTGAAATAACAAATAAAACCATAGCAATCCTTCTAAAAAGCACTAATCCCAATTAACAGAGATTTCTGTCAATAAGAAAACAGCTGCAGCAAGCAAAAGATTTAAATTTTATGTAATTTTGGGAACTATACTCATTTTAGTACTGATTCACAGTACCTCAGATTCCCCAGTAGGGGGCACTGTTAGCATCAAAGTAGCATTTTTGTGCATGAATAAGGGAGACGAAACTCGCACATGAACCCACACCAGCAGGATGGTTGCTGTCACATATCAAAATGAAAGAAGTCCATTACTGAGTCAGAAGAACCAAAAAATCATGCTAAAATACGATGAGCATGCGCTGCTGTGAATCGAACTATAAAGGCTGAAATATTATGTCATACGTCTGGCTATAACACACATTAACAATACAAGCACAGGGTCAAGAAAATGTCCAGCTCGATGTTTAGGTTTCAAACGCAATGATGAAGATGTGATGAAGAGTAGATAATTCACTTGCATCCTCAGAAGACACGTCCATTACTAAGTTTTGACTGAGTTCTCTTTGAATTCTTTTAAACATGCTTGCAATCATCAGATTAGTCCTCCCGGGGAAGAGGTCCGAAGCACAAACCACGTCACAAATTGTTCTTCCACACACTGCGTGCAATTACACATTTCCACCACAGAGGTCTCCAAATGCCCAAATCAACTGTTTAGCATAATAACAGTAACAGCAAATATAGGCTGTATTTACAAGTTTAAGCTCAAAATGGGACAATATTATCATCCGCATTACTTACAGGCCTCCGGTATAATTCCGCCTTCCATGTGGGGCATGTAGTGCAAATGCTACCACTAAGTAGCCAGTTTGTTAGCACAGTGGGTTACTGGGTCAGGTTTTATTACTGTGAGACAGTGTGTTACTTCTGATTTTACCACCTGATCTGATAAATATCTCACAATGAAGTTCTGCACTCAGGACTGTAACAACAGAACTGAAAACTCCTGAGGAGTCTTACACGTCAAAACTCACTTCCTAGAGATGCTAAATTGTGTAAACTACAGCTTTGGCCCACCGACTGTGATACTGTACTGCTATATCACATCATTTTTATTGATACTACCTTCAAGAGGTGAATTTACAGGAAGCATATTTTATTTCGGATACGGTTTTGTTGCTTTTTGTTTAGTTTTACGGAAAAGACTTTGGGCAAATACAGACCTTTATTATTACTTAGCTTCATTTGCCTCATAGCTCCTGTGCTAAAACTAAAGAAGCAAACCTCAAACACCAACCATGCCATACTTGATCTATTTCATTTAGTGAAAGGGGGAAATCATGTAAATTTGATATCTCCACAAACCATTCCTTTAACTGACCGTGTTTTGGGGTAATTAGCTACTTGCAGGGACTAAACACTTTGCATCTGGCTGTAATAAGTAACTTTGACAATCATAGCTACTTTGAGCTTCCAGGCTACAATTAAGCAGACTGGAGGTGATAATTAAAGGCTGTTAGAGGGAAAATTAAGGCTGTTTGAGGTGAATAGTAAACCTGTGAGTAGAGGTTGTTACTGGTTACTGTTTCTTTAAATATCACTTACCAATAGGTCAGCGATGGGTGCTCCTTTAAAACAGCTGTGGGGAATACGGGGAGCTTCTTCAGGTCTGATCTTGCACTTTCATCACTGAAAAAGAATATCTTGTATTAACCAGATGACAAGACAAGTTATACAAGACATTGTGGTTAAAAGGGGACAGATGACTGCTGGAAAAGGTTAATTTAAAACTTGGGCTGTCAAACTGTTAAAATAATGAATATTGATTAGTCACATTATTTGGTGAAGTTAACTCTTGTGTGGTGATGTTTTTGTTACTCAGTGGTCTGCTGGACCACCACATTATTGTTTTTTTTTTTAAAAAGAATACAGCCATAACAATTTATGTAAAAATACCAGATGTTTAAAATATCACAAGTGGCCACTGTAGGGTTCTCCTTT
>JAILXH010210944.1:17872-33030 GCA_023558415.1 Piaractus mesopotamicus
GAGTCACTTTCGAAGTCAGTGAGCCGAGTTCGAATCCACGATATACGGACGCCTATGACCGCCTCACAACAACTGAACTCTGTATTACTGCACCACAGCACGAGTCCTTGTGCTGTTAATGGAATAATCTTCGACTCTCATGCTGCTCGCATGGGCCACCGAGTGTAGTGATGAAGCTAGAACCTGTTTTTTGTTTAAACTGAGGGGCTGACAGCTTATGTTCTTAACTAGAAAAACTAAAAAGTTTTCCTTGTATAGACCGTAGAACACAGCACTGATAGGTGGGGTGAGGCATAAACTGTATATGAAGAAAACATCCAACATACCAACTCCGAACTCCACAAACCTCCTAAAAACAAGGCCAATATCTCTGTCTTTGTCTCGTCTCTTTCCTCCTTCTCTCTACTACAGCTGCTCTGCTTGGTTCGCCCCTCCCTGACCACCCTAGTACATTCAGCCAGTAGAACAGAGTCAGCAGATTCAGACATTTTTCTGTTTCTTCATACGACATAAAATGACAAAAATATTAAGATAAATGCAACGCCAGCCCCATCCCATTTTGCATACGTTCAGGCAAGCGTATGAGTTTTATATCAAATTTATATTATCCTATCTCCATTTTCACTTGGTCTATCAACCTCAAATAAAAACTGTCATAGAGATTGAAGCCAGCACTTCCTACAGAAGTTGACGGCAATGCTTTTTATGTTTTTTTATACTGTGACATCTTGAACCAGCCACGTGTTTGATCACACCGGCGTGACAGACGACTCAAGAGGGTTAAATGCTAATAACATCGTGATATAATAGAAATGTGGGAATAAATAAAAACATAAGGAATTTTTATGGTTGGGACGCTCGAATGCTTGATTGCTGTAATTTGATCTGTCAACAGAAACCTGAACCTGTATAACCAAAACACTTCAGCCAGAGAATTTATAGCCTACACAAATTACTCAGGCTAATAAAGTCATTTCGTTTTTAGCTTTTCAATTTTATTTACACGGTTAATCAGCGCACAACTGTAAAGCAATGCCACGTTTAATAGGCACGGATTTGCAATAACGACTGGGCCTTTTCAAACAGTGATTATGAAGCCAAGTTCATACGTCCTCTAAAGTTTCCTGAGAGGTTTATGCTCGTAATATTCCTGTTCTTGTCATATTTTCAGTTTCATTCAGCTGCAGTGAAAGCTGCAAACTGCACACTGTCCCAGAACGCCTCAGAACTTTAATGGAACCTAAAACTACAGCTTAACAAGTAAGCACATGCTCCTTGACTTGGCTGAAACAATAATGAACACTGGGAACACTGGATATTTCAGCCATAGTCTTAAAATGCAGTGATCAAATGGACATGCTGTATAATCCAACGTTCTAAAGTTATCTAGCCCAAGTTAAAACAAATATAAATGCTACAATGAACCTTGCTAGCTCTTGAAAGCCGTCACCGTCCACCACGTCCTTCTCTACCATTCTGCAAACCCAACATGGACGAAACAGTTCCCTGTCTAATCGCTTGTGGATGTTTGATTTCTATACGGCACATCGCTGTAGTTGTGCTATCATCCTCTCAAAAAGTGGTTCTGAACGCAACTATTTTTGGCTGTGTTCTTCATTTTTGGTAGGTCTATCTAGAACCAACTGCCTATTGAACCCTTACGCGCACAATTCAACTTGCATGATAAACTCGCCCCCTATTCACAGCCTACTTGCACAAATAGGAACTGTTGTTTATTGGAAATGCAACTAACATTTTTATCTGGCTGCATTGGCAGTTAATGTTGAACTGGTTAATCATCTAAATCTCTATCGCTTCAAGCATCATCCAATTACTCTGAAGCTGAAGGGTGCGCTGTGGTTTCTCGCCAGCATAAATAAGAGCAGATTCCTACAACGACCTCCACAGGAACACCATTCTAATGAAAAGTTTTCCTTCCAGCTCGGCTGCCAGCCCGCTAACAGCCCTCCCACCTCCCAGAATCGTGTGCGAAAATGAGACTAAATTAGCCTTAGTGCTAACACGACTCCTCTAACTGCCGATTTAGCCCCCTTTCTACTGTCTGTGGCGGAACATACAGCAGTGAAATGACAGCAACTGCCACAAAAGCAAAAGCAACTGTCATATTTTTGAGGTAAAAGAGCACCATTATGTCATTAATACGATTACACCTCTTCCCCGTTGCCTCTCAAAATGCCTAGAAAGCTTGCATGTAAGCTGATTTCCAGTTTCCTGGAGAACTATTAGGCAGAGAAAAAGGGCTGTGCCAGCAATATCCACCTTCCATATTAGTAATATTTCTGAGTCATGGGAGAAACTTGGCTCGGTAATACTTCATGTCAGGCCAGAGAAGCTCGCTCCCTCTTCCCTGCTGATCCCAGCGCTGCAGAGATGGTACGGCACTGGAGCGGCTTTTATTTGGAATTATCTGCTGACGATTAATAAATGTCGTGGTGGCCCTCCTCCTCGGGGACATGGTGCCAGGGAACTTGCCGCTGATAATGGAGGGGTATCCATCTTGCCTGCCTGTCACCTTTGCCATGCAGGACACCATCTGTCTGCATTACCAATGTAGCTGGAAAGTACAAAGCAAAATATGCTTCTGCGCCTAGCTGCCCAAAGGTTTGACTGAAAAAAAAAAAAAGTTTCAGCGAATGAGATGAAGCAGCACGTCCACACGTGAGCTCCGCCAAAGTTAAAAGGAACTGCAGCGAAGCTAAATTGTGCAAAGTTAGCATAACGAGCTAAACGCTTACATATTAGATTAACCACTAACATAATTAGAATAGCAGAATCAACCATTAGTGTTTCGATTCACAATATGTGGGACTAATTTCATGAGAACATCACTCCACGCCAGCGGTGCCCAATCCTGGAGATTTACCTCCCTGTAGAGTTTGGCTCCAACCCTAATCAAACACACCTGATCCAGGTAATGAAGGCCATCCGAATATTAGAGCCAGGTGTGTTGGACCTGTAGTCTCCAGGGTGGTAGATCTCCAGGATTAAGCACCCCAGCTCTAGGCCTTCTGGAAGTCCCAGATATGTCACGGACTGTGAACACGAGCCGTAGCCTAAAGGTTTCACTGAAATGTTAGAACTGGAAAACACCGGCAGCCAGGATTCTTTACTGAAAGGGTCACTGTAAACAGATACATAAAAGGTTACCTACATGTTAATGTATGTTACAAGCTTCAATTAAAACATTTGAAATGTCTTTTACAAGCTTCAAAAGGTCTGTGCAATCTAGAACCACCAAAAATGTTAATGTGAATCACTAGAAGCACCACAAGAATCCCATAGCGGAGCTATAGCGGAAATTAGCTTTATTGTAGAGGGTGCTTGGTCATTCATTTTGACCGGGCTGCATTTACATCATATGAATCTTTGGCTCACCTGCAGTGAAACGTGTAGGCAGACAGATTTTTCACTAGCCGATATGTCGTAATGTAGCAGTTGGAATCACCGGTTAGGAGTCACTGGTCATAATTTATCATCACAGCTATTGTTTCTAGAGCAGACCTGTAAGTTGTGAACCTGCTTTAGAACCAGACGCTGATTGTAATAACACCTATGTAATGTTAGAGCATTTCTATATGCTACACTTTCAAGTACAGTATATTTCAAACAGCAGCTGTGAGTTGAGCTCTTTTTAAAGGGCTAATCAAAGCGAAAACGAGGATTGAATACACAGTATGATCTGAGCTGTGCTACATATTACTCATCATAACCAACGCTCACTTGACAACAGAACAAGAGGCTGCCATGGCAACCACAAATGCACTGGCGTTCGGAGAAAGAAAAACCAAAAATTGGCCAAGCGAAGAGGTTGAGTGGTGTTCAGTGGCTTGCAAAAACGTGACCACAAGATCACTAATGTGATAAAAAAAAAAAAAAAAACTGAAAAAGAAACTGTTTCTTTAAAACTTTTGACAAAAATGAAAGATATTTGTATTTCTGAGCTTAGCCAGTCAGCCTTGCCATTACAAAGAGAAGGAACTGAAAAAGTTAAAAATATATGATGGTTTGTACGACTGTGACCGAACACCAGCTCTTTTTTTTCCCCCCATAAAACTCAAGAGATTTCATATATCATCAAAAAGCCTGCCTATAAATCTTACATTCCCTCAGTCCGCACTTCAGCTGAACCTTTTGGCCTGAACGAGGGAGAGGTCTCCTGCTGAGGGGATAACACCAGCAGGGATTAAAGGGCAGCGGGAGCCGTCACAAGATTCTTGAGAAACACCATGATTATTCACTTTATACTGCTTCCCTCATGAGCAAACATAGTAGTCGCTTTACCATTTCTTTTTTTTGACGAGCTACAAATAATGACAGAAATCATTTCACAAATTCCCCTCAGATGACGGAATCCAGTGAGCAGACATGGTATGCAGTTTGGAGATGCTACGACTTTCAATCTTAAATAATTTGAGAGGACAGCACTGAAAGCTAGGGATGGGATTTCAGTCAAAATTGATATTTGAACTTTTTAGATATTATTTAAAAACATTACAAAAATACCCACCCTCCTTTCAAAAAAATAAGCACCACTGAACATCTTACTGTTACTGCACTGAATGAAATCGAAATCCAGACCACAAAAATCCATAGTAGGTGAGATGTGGCTTGCAATGTACATCGAGAGGGCGGCCAATCTAGAGTCAATATAAAGTTTATAGGATACACAGACATGCTAATCATTTGTTTCCATCTCAGCTAACACTCTACCCTGCATTAACACTCGCAGTGACACGACGCGACCAAGTGGCCGGAAGTCATTTATTTTAAACAAGAGCCAGCGTGTCACGGTTTCCTGCTTTCCACGGTTTCTACTTCTAGAGTGTGTCTGTTTCTTCCCCTCTGTTGTAGCCATTGCCATGCTTTTGTTGTCGTTTTGTTCTGTGTCTCCTCCCTGGTCCTGCCCCCTTATAATCTTCTCCACCTGCCTGTAGCTCAGTCCCTCATTAGTCCCAGGTGTTTCTCGTTTCCCCTCAGTGTATTTATATCGTTGTGTTTGCTCAGTTTCCTTGTCTTGCATTGTGGATGTTACCCTGTCATTTGTTTTCTTTCATCTTGTAGTTTTTTGGTTTTTATTTTTGTTAAGGACTTGTCTGTTCTTCAAACCTCTGCTCCTCAGTTTCTGGAATCTGTTAACTCTAATTTGAATAAAAGGAACTCACATTTGCATCCCGCCTCCTCGCCTCCGCTGTTACACAGCGACACTCGGTGATGAGCAGCGGTGCGACCACGGTCAACGTTCAGCGTGGCGCAAAGAAGTTCGTCATCCGGTTCCCGCTGAAGATGTTGAAAATACCTCAGTAACGAGGTGTGGTAGAAGAAAGTGTCTTCCAGTTTTGTAATGACCATGACAATGAAACTTCAGTGAAGTGATAGCTTAGGTTAAATATTTGTCACATGTAATGTTAGTTAAAGACTGGATGACGTTACAGTCCTTTCGAACTTGCCTGCCTGCTCTTGCTTCAAAACGCCTAAAAGGAACTAGCTGAAGGCTGCCTGCACAACGCTGAGCGATGTTATAGCCGGTGGTGTACAAGCAGGGTCAGTCACAAGTTATTTCAGCATGAAAAGAGTTTGTGAGGAGTTAGTTAGTTGATACCTAAGGTGATAAATACACTAATGTTGAAAGGTATAGATTTAATGGAATAAATCAAATAAGTGTACTTGGTTTAGACAGCTGCAGTAGTCTTTCTGGGTAGATTTTACAGACGGGGTCCAGTGAGCAGACTTGGTATGCACTCTAGTCTAGCCTTGGACTACATTTCCCTTTCAATTGAGAATCTCCTTTTCAGTATGCTGTGCAGTCCAGGACCAGCCTTGATCTGTCCAAGAAACTGGCCCTCCATGAATCCTTCTTTGGACTAAACAGATAAGAACCTCTGAGCCAGAACGTGAGCTGCAGGTTCTTCTACCCTCTGTTTGAGCTTAGAGTTCAGACAGTTCATGGTTCTTAAATATATGAATGTGTAACGTTAGAGAGAAGCTAAACAGCTTATCCAAAATTCTGATTTACTGTTTGATAAACAACTCCTGTGGGAGTGACGAAGGTTTTCAAGCCACTAAAAACTGCTTCATAACAGAGCTTATCGCTAAACTCAGCCATGTTGGCTTTAATGGCTGGTGCAGTCTGAATAATATCCTACTGCTCTGGAGAACAAGCTAGCCAGCACACAATTTATTCTCAGTAATAAACACATCCAAGAGCCGTCCAGGTAACTAGCAATTGGAGAAGTAGTGAATTTATTTGGACTGCACCTGCAGTTAAAACTAAAACTGTTGCCTGGACTTAAGTCTTGCAAAGTCCACGTTGGGTACTGGTGAGAAGCTACTATATGGCTTGATAAATGTTTGGTTAAGTGTCTGGGTCCATAAAGGTGGTATACGAGTCGGTTATCCTAATGCGTTTTCTGTTTTGAACATTTTAATATTATTCTAATATCTTTATCTTTAACACAACCATGTCACAAAACACCCTGCATTGAAAAATAAATTTGGAGCATGGTGGGTGTAACCCAAAGAGACCAAATTAGCATTGTGTTAGCGGCTGTACCACCATACCAAAGATTTCAGGGCATGATTCTGGCTGAGGGGTCCCAAACGGAACTGTGCAGAAAGAACTGATTGCTGAAATAATTCATGAAGAAATGCGCAGGGCAACAGCCTAAAGCTCAGCGCAGGTTCTCCTCCTGTGCTCTGGGAACAGGTCAGTGGAAATAAATGTAATCAGTGCACTTTGTTCTCCCCTGCGATATCGCTCCTCCTTATCACATCCCAACCCCGCTGCCTCTCCATCCGAGATCTGAATCTCATTTTGCCGCATTTACATACGTTTCTCACCGGGGCCCGTTCCACGCAAAGGGCCAACTGCGCCTCTAAGCTGCTGCGTTGAGAGCAAAAGAAGAAATTGACTTTAACAGTCTGAGCCAACTACAGTGCAGATGCAAGTAGTGCAAATAACAACGTTGCTTGGAGTTGTCCCAGCAGACAACTTTATGCTAATACAAGTTCAGATCTTCAGTTTCTATTGTAATGGTCGGTTTGTTTTTGGGTAAAAGTGGTTTTCTGGTCAAATATTGCAAATAGCCATCCATTTCAGAACCTCCTCATATTTCTTTGTGCTGTATAATGATCCTCTACAGCAGCGCTGTGAACTACAAATTCCATATTTTTCGCAACAGCAGCAAAATGAATGTGTACATACGGATGTACACACTAGCAAAGGACCCAGAACTTCATTTCAACTCAAAAAGTTCAGAGAAAACTAAAGACAAATTACAGAATCTGGCTCTAGACTGGTTCTAAGCTGCCACATCTACCACAAGCGCCTGTAACACCCATGCTGACATTTATGCCTCTGTGTTTTTTCCCTTTACATCCGCAATAACTGTAGCAGGTTTGGTCTCATCAAAGGCGAGCAGTGATGATGACAAAGGTGGCCTTTAAGAAAGGCCTTTGACTGAAGACAACCCAAGGAAAGTAACATTTATCAAAGTCTGATACCAGGGCTGCAGCCGCGGTCGGAAAATGTCATTTATCAAATTATTCTACAACTCCAGACATCAAAAGGACAGCAAGTATTAATCTAGATTTTTTTTTTTTTCTTTACATTTAAGATATGGAACCGGTTGTTTAAAGGAAAAAGTCACATTATGTTCGGCTTTCTTGCTTTTGAATTGAACAAAGTGAATATATTCCAGGAATGCAGAGCGTGAACAGGGTGCTTCTATTTTGTTTCTGATGAATACTCAACTCAAGTGTGAAAGTACCTTTTCACTCAGAAATTCTAAGCAACATGAACACAACTCGCAATCTCAGCTTCCCCAACCAGTCTACTTACCTACCATGTTGTTAAAATGATCGTCTTGCGAGTGTAAAGCTTGACACCGCCTGTACTCTTTCCACTGTAGCTGTCTAAAGTAGACACCTTAATACTATAATACTGTTTGATTAAAAGCAGAGGCTTAAGCAATTGATAATTGAATTGATTTAGTGGGCTGACTACAGAGGATCAATTACAGCTGTGAGAAAAAAGTTCCTGAATAATCTGGACTTCGGCAAGAATTGCTCTGTAATTTTGTGACCTTAGGATGTGATTAGATTGAATGAGGTCATAGTATTAAATACATAAAATTATAAAATAGATTTAACAAACGATGAATGGTTTAAACCATTTTTTTAAATTGGTAAAATTTCAAGAATGAGGCCAATGAGACCCTCTTAAGGGTAAAGTCAGGTGTTCCAGTCTGGTTATTTGCTCCCCACAGCAAAATCTGGCCCAATCAAGTGATTTCTAAGGACTTTAGAAGAAAAGCTGCTGCTGAAGTTCACAACGCTGGACAGGTTTACAGTTAAATGTTTCGGCGCTATGGTCATGCAGATGGAACACTGTAGCAGTTCTGATTGTAAAGGACCTGGGCGAAGCGTTTAGAGGTAGTCTGAAATTTGAATATTCACTGATTTCTATGAAAAACATGTGCATTCAAATGTCTATTCAGTCCATAAAGCTATTTCAGCAGTGGCTCCTACGAAGTTTTAGGCTGGTTAAATCACACGCAACAGCTACTAAACGTATGTGCTGATGTTGACCATAAATACAAGAAAATAATACTGTTTTTTAGCAACTCCGGATGAAGCTGTATGTTTATTTTTATGATAACAGACAAGAGAATGTTCTCTGCTTCTATCTATGGTCAGTTTCAGAATTCTTCTGACAAGCCAACACTCGAAATGCAGTCAGTTTGTAGAATAGCAAGTTAATAATCATGTATTGTTTGAACACATTTTAGTGAAGTAAGCTGCTCGTTTAGCTGTTTGGCTAAACAGTGCTGCACACCCTTTTGTTCATGCAGCCACTTGCTGTTTTACTTGACTGGAACTCGATTTTACTGGCCTTTATGGAAAAGACATTCTCAAAAATAAATAAAAATAAACAACCATCTTGTTTATAATACCATGCACTTTTCTGATGCTCAATATTATGAGCGAGCGCATTATATTAAAATGGTGTTTACTGCAGTTATGCTATCTTCTTGACAAATAGCGTTTTCAAAATTTGAATCTATTTTTAAACTTGACAAACAAACAAGGGGAAAATTCAGATATTTCTAAGCCAATCTGACAGCCGTAATCAGAAGGAGTGCATGAGTACCTCTTTTTTCTTGATTCTTCTTTATGTACTTGATCCCCCAACCACAGGTTCTTGGAAACCATAGAGAGGATGCTTATGTTCTGATCTCCAAGAGAAAAGGGATAGTTCAGCTGCAAAGCTTTGTGTGTTTCAATTTAATTGGCTACGTAACAATAGCTCTGCTCTGTCCAGTAAGGAAAAATAAAAATGGATAAGTGCCCTTCGCCCTGGTCCAAAACTTGTCCTGCTTCACTCTCTCCAATCAACATTCACAAATAGATAAAATTCAGCACTGCTCTTCCTCTCCACGGGCATGCAAAGAACAGTGCAAGGACACTCCACAAAATCCTCAAAGAGGACACAACTGCTCTCCAAAAGAACATTGCTACCTGTTTCGGAAAACACACCCGAGTTTTCCACAGCACTGCTGGTCTTTTGCAGACAGATGAGACAAAACTTACACTTTTTGGTACATGTACACAGTGTTGTGTTAGGAGTAAACAAAACACTGCATACCAAAACCAAACTTACACCCAACCGTGAAGCAAGCGCTCTGGTGTGAAGCAATTTTACTGCCTCAAGACTTGAACAGAAGACTTGCAGTCGCTCAGGGACCAGTAAATTCCAAACTGCATCAGAAAATTCAGGGCATCTGTCTGTGATCTAAAACTCAGTTTCACTTCATATTTTAAAACGTCCATGTAAGAGTTCTGAATTGAGCCCCAAAGGAATGCCATTGCGTTCAAGCAAGGCATCCCAACAATATAAATGAACTGAAAGTTTTGTATACAGTAATGGGACAAAATATCTCCTAACTGCTGTAAAAGATTAATCAGTACCTACACAAAGAACTGCGTACAAACGATAAAGGTAAAATAATGACTTAATAATAAGATAAAGACTTCTTGTACCAGTTATGTTGTTTATTAAGAAAGACTTGCCGGCAGATCACATTTTAGTACTTATTATGGCTGTATTCAACATATCGATTATGACAATATTCATATCGATGATGGCTGTATCTATATTTATGGATTTAGGCTACTTCTACATGGTGTGTGTATGGGCGAGTGGAATGGGCAAAGTATTCAAGTCTGAGAGCGTTTACAACATCCAGCATGTGGCAAATATGCTCTAAGACCTGCGTACGGTTTGTTAGTTTACTTGAATTAATTCCACCTTCACAAATGTGGTTTAGTTTGCGGTTATATTGAGTTATAGATTTGTAGCCTGCTGCGCTTAGCACTTAATAAAGCAAAATGACGTTACTTGTCAATCTGACAGCCGTAATCAGAAGGAGTGCATGAGTACCTCAACTTGTGCTGTAAGTGATCTGCATCAGGTTAGTGAATATTTTGTTGTTCACTGACAATTTCACAGCCACAGACACTGCCTACTGCCTGTGCTGCTGCCTTTGTGATTAAAGGCAGAACGAGTTCATTCTTTTGCCTTTGTGCTCTGACCTGCACCTCAGAATGAACCTTTAATATAGTTCTAGCATCGTCTTGTATTTTTATTTAAACCCAAAAAATTTAAGATAAACATAAAAAAGAGTTATTATTATTCTCCTCAAATTAATTTGTTCATTATTACTTTTTAAAAACTAATTCTAAGGCAAACACTAATCAAAAATGTCTGCATCTGGTGTATTGAATGGAGGCGCTTATTTCGTGATACACTGTGTTGTGAATTATCAGCCCTACATTCTTAAAAAGGTGGTTCTTCAAGGGTTCTTTAGTAAAGGTTCTAGATAGAATCTAGATTCTAGATAGAATCATGAACACTCAAAGAACCCTTTGCATGATTCTCTGCATCATGAAAGAGTTCTTCAGATTAATGGAAAATGTGCATGAATGTGCTTTAGATGGTTCAATATAGAACCTTTTAGAAAAGGTCTCTATATAGCACCCAAAAGGGTTCTTCTATTGTTACAAGCTTGACACTGTAACAATAGAAGAACCCTTTTTGGGTGCTATATAGAACCATTTTCAAAAAGATTCTATATAGAACCATTTACAGCATATTCTCCATCAATCTGAAGAACACTTTCATGATGCAAAGAACCCTTTAATCATGCAAAGGGTTCGTTCAGTGTTCATGATTCTATACAAAACCATTTTCTTTACTAAAGAACGCTTGAAGAATCATAATTGTTGTGTAGTAGAGTTGTTACAAATATTCATATTAATATTAGTTTGTTTTAAAACAGAGATTGCAAAATAATACACACTGAAATAATCCCAGATTAAAATGGTATGGCACCAAACATACTGACGTAAATTGGAACCCACTGCTGTAAAATAACACACAGTGGGCCTCATTCACCAACCGTTCTCAAGAAGAAATTTCTTCTCAAAACCCACTTATGGGGCTCCCGAGTGACACAACTGTCTAAGCGTTGGCCCTATCATTAGGAGATCATGAGTTCGATCCCTGGTGATGCTACAGCCATCCGTGGCTGCGAGTCCAAGAGAGCACAATTAGCCTTGCACTCTGGATGGGTAGGATGGCCCCCCCATCTCCCCCCATCTCCCCCCATCACTCAGCGCGATTCTGGTCAGTGCAGGCGTCTGTTAGCTGACGTAACAGATCTGGCGGGGGGCACTTTCCTCTGAGCGCGTTCAGCCGTCCAAAGACGTTGCGTGAGCGGCAGTTCGAAAAGATGTGGTGGCGCTTCCCAGGTCTTGGAGGAAGCCTGTGTTAGCCTTCACCCTCCTAGCGTTGATAGTATCGTGTGATTGGGGGAGTCCTAACTAGTGGGTGGAACCGGAGACGACTAAATTGGGGGGAAAACTGGGAAAAGAAAAAAAAAAAAAAAAAAGAAAGATTCTGACATTCACCAATGTTCTCTTATTTGCAATTTGTTTTCAGGTAAGAGCACGAAGTTGCGAAGAATTCCGCGGTTTAAAAACACATCATTAATCTGATGTACACTTTTTCTTAAGACCTTTCTCAAGAACAAATCTAAGAAAAAAACCTACATTATTATTGGTGAATTAATCCCAATGATCCTAAAAGAGACAACAGCAAAATCAAGAAAAAAGCTGCACAGCACTCAAAGCCATTTACGCACTGGGCGCAAGTTCATCTGTCTTCTAATAAAACTTCATTTAAGCGTTAATTATGCTTTCACCAGGCACTGCTGTCTTGTTCTGGATATTGGACTTTCACCAAAGCTCATAAAAGCAAAATGAATGTTGGCATTTCATTTTTCTTTCTGCATCAGATATGTGCAAAAACCAAGAGTTCACAAACTTTGTCACAACTGTAGCACACCTCGCATTTGATCAGACCTAACAGCGCAGAGCTATCCCCTACAGCTTAGACGAGAGAGACAGACAAGCAGGCAGGCAGACAGACTGTTTTCTTATGCAGAGCAGGCCTTGTTAAATTATCTGAGATTAGCATAGTGTTAAGCACATAGCCGATGCAATTAGTTTTGGGCCAGTGTTCGTCAAGGTCTGCACATTAATTTAATGATTTTCTTACATGAAGCAGCATCAGGACCGACAGATAGATCCTGCTGCCTAGAAATAAGCTGGGTATAATGACAATGATAATCTGGAACCACACATGGGCGCAAGTGATTGAGAATGATACGCATATCTTCCTGCTTAAACCATCTACTTACCTGTAACTTATTAAAAAAGTTACCTGGAATTAAGTTTGTTGTAATTAGCGCTGTCAAATTGCTGCCAATCATCTCACAGAAGTCGAACTTTCAGAATCTTGAAGTCCTTCTTAAATTGGAATACCAATATTTATTCATGAGGTCACATGAAGGGCAAAGATGAAGCGGAACATATTCCAGGCAGCTGGAGAAGCCGAGCTATACGCTGAGTCAAAATAAGCTGAGAGCCGGGTGACATATTTATTTCATTTAGATCCTCCCGCTGTGTTTGACAGTGTTAGCGTCGGTAATACTTGCAATGGAACTTAATCACCAGCCAGCAGAGCACGGCTAATTTCTTCTCCGCTACCTACACCTACATCTCCTACCGGGAGCAGAAGAATGCTTTAATTGGTGGTCCAAAGGTGGATGCAGTCAGGCTGAAGAATGGTGTAGCTCTGTCATAGATCAGCAAAGCCAGACTTTAATGACTTGTAAGCTCACAAATTTCCAAGCTTACCACCAAGAAGTCTCAAATTAGCTGGCAAAGTCATAAATACAAGTGCCAGACAATCTATTCTGTGACACCACATGAACTTGGCAGGCCGAGCTTGCAAACAATGTGGTCTACAAGTTATCCTTAATATCAGTGAATGATTGTAATATTAAACCTGCCTGTAGTGAATATTTCATATTGCTGTTGTTCTGTTATTGTTTTGCTAGTCGGGGTCGACCAGAAGAGGGTGGGTTCCCCTTTTGAGTCTTGGTTCCTCTCAAGGTTTCTTCCTCTTGGTCTTAGGGAGTTTGTCTTTGTCACTGACACCCTCGGCTCATTTGGGCATTGGACCTAGATTTTGTGCAAAACTGCTTTGTGACAACATCCGTTAAAAAAGCATAATATTAATAAATTGCTGTTGGCGGAACAAAACCTCGTATCTCCATGAGAACTTTTCAGTAGAAGGAAAAAACATACTCTACTTTCAATGTAGGTCAATGGAGTCAGATTTTTTTCCAAGTAATTTTTGGTAGTTTTTTTTCCATTCATCATGAAATTTACACACAATCTATAGGACCACAGGTATTTTCAGATTATGTCAAAAACTGAAAAACTACAAAAATGGAGAAATCGAGGTTCCGACCCCAGCGAAGTACTGAATTGGCTTCAGCTGAATTTAATAGACAAGCCCTATCAGTCAGCAAACAATACATTGCTTTCCACTTTGTCTATCACTGCTTATGCATAGATACATATTTTTCATTTAATAAATTTACCAGTTGCTTATCATCACTCAAACACAAACGACTAGTAGTTATGATATGGTGACTCAACAGTTTTCTGACGTTATGAGCTGACAAGGATGATAACATGCACCATTAGAATTTTGAAGAGGGAGTTCACCAATTCATGATGTCACATAAAGGAAGATAACATGGTGATGAATGACAAATTATATTTCAGTTTCCCTGTCCTGGCTCCGCCTTCTCCCGTCTCTACCCCATCACGCCTCGGTTTCACCCTGTCTCCTCCCCAGTCCCGCCTTGTCATTAGTGTCCTCACCTGTGAGTAATCATTTCCTGCAGCTGTGTCCTATTCTGTTCCTCTTATTTCCTATTTCATTGTGCTTTTAATTTGGTCTCTTGCCTCTCTGTATGGGTCTGTTTTCAGGTATTGTCGGTACTTCCAACAAACCTAAGGGGGGAGACAAGCTTATTCATCAACTTTAACACAAGCACAACTTAATCATGTAAGCCTACGTTTCTATTTCACGAGGGAAGACATCTAGTGCATTCAAGGCTTCAGCCCAGCTTATCTGTTAAACAAGCACGACCGCAGTAAAGAAAATAAGTAGTGACTTGCGTGGCTATAAAGTGTTTTATAGCCAGATATCATACAGGGTTTGGAAAACAAAATAAAAAAAAGATTATGGCACAAACATGTCTTACTTTTGTGCATCTTATAGATGAGAAAAGGCACCTTTTCTGAAATTGATACTGTCTAACTTGACGCCCATCACGATGGATACTGTTGTTATCCAGCTCGAGTCTTGACTTCGTGATGAAAACACAAGTTCAACTGACAACTGCAATAAGGCACGACACTGTGTATTTATAGATTAGAAGAGCTCATTTAAGATCCAAAAGGTTCAGTCACATCTCCTCAAAGATCCTGTCTGACACTTCCTAGAGTCTGTGAAGAAAAAGATGACATTTTAAAAGGTGGAAGGTATATTTAGTGGGAATCAATTAGCAACACTCTACGTCAATCCACTGCACTGGTTAAAAGAAAGAAACTGTATAATAGTTGGGCCTTTGAGTATCTCGGTGCTATTTTACTGTCTCTGTGAACTATGTTTACATAGACATTAGGGGTGGGCAATAAAACAATACTCACTATCTATC
>JAILXH010210976.1:10732-24605 GCA_023558415.1 Piaractus mesopotamicus
GTGTGTTTTAAGTGGGTTTTAAGAAGAAATTTCTTCTTAAGAACGGTTAGTGAATGAGGCCCATAGTGATGAGTTGTCACCTCACAATGGAAGGATGGACAGAAACACCTGTTTATATTTTTTTTAGATCTGAAGCAAGAGTGGAGCTTGATTTTCTCCTCTTTCTCAAAGATGAAAGCTTGAAGTGCTTTTTTTCTGAAGGGCACAATTTTAGTGGTCTAGCAAGTCTTGCGGGTGGTTGTTAGGAGTCATTTTCTCTGTATCTTTAATCATTTTTTGACCTCCAGTTTTGGAAACTTGTTTCCATCTTTGACTTTCCCCTTCCTTATGCCTGTGGATCATCTTATATCTAATCTGCTCAAAAATATCTCCTGAAAAATGAGTAACTTATGATAACAGTAATGGCTGCTTTGGCTGAAATGGAGGTGTATAAGAAAGAATAGTGTTTTCTAATAAAATAAGACCTTTATGGTGGATCGGAAGTTTACATTACATGGAGCGATGAGAAATAAAAAAGGAAAGAGCAGTTAGTACCTGCAAGGGTGATGGACGACCACAGCAACTGGCACACTGCCTCCAAGAATGGGGTCAAGCAGTAAATGCAGACGCACAGAATGGCCTAGGAAAAGCAAAGGCCACTGGTTTGCTAGATAATTTATGGAGGCTCTGACACTGCGTGACCCACGAGTCACTCCTGTCTTCAGGCACATAAGACTACACAGTCCAGAAAGAATGGTTAAGGTAACCTGAATGTGGTGCTAAATATGGCCTTCTGGACCTGTTGGACTGGTTTAGATCCAAGCTCTGGAAGTTTAAGCTAAGCTTTCTTAACTGCGGTATCTATAGAGTTAATAAGATGAAATCAACAAGAACCTCTGAATAGTTCCAGCGTTCAGAACTGTTGTAGCATTCAAAAGTTTTAGTTTAGTTAGCTGTTGAGTAAAATGGGCCATTGTGTGACTACATAAGACTACATGCGTAGGAAGAAAAAGAAATGGGTCTTCGCTGACTCTGCTATTGTTGTTGATAATGCAAGCTAATCGTTTTGTGGGTGAGCGTTTGAGCAGCTCATTCTTCTTTTGCCATCTGGTCAGTGCACCCGTGCCATTTGTAGCAGCACACACAAACACGTTTGTATTTTTAGTAATCCGGCTGGGTGGAAGTTTTTAAAAGCCAAAAGCAGTGTACAGAATATTAGAGATAAAAAGAATAAAACGTAAAAATTGTATATATCGTTAATATATGATCAGATTATGAGCTGTTTTACGCAACAACAGCAGTACATAAGTCAAATCATTAAACTTTGGGTGGAATTTGAAATATTTCATTTGACCCGCTCAAAAGGGGTGTAGCTAAAATGATTTGAATCTAAGTATGACCCACAGATTTTATTGCGGTGGCACACTGCTTGGAAAAAAAAACAAATACAGTAGCATTACTGTATTAAAATGACATAACAAGTGTTGTTTTTTCTCTGTACGTAATTCAGTCTGTCCTGTACGAGTCTAGTGATTGTAAAGCTAGCCAGGCAACACTGTATAAGGCAGGGGTGCCCTGTTTACTGCCCTGTTGCAGCTCCACAGCACAATTAGACTTTTAGGTAAAAATAAAATAATCCTCCTTTACAGTAAAATAAAGCTCTGCTGGTCGTTCTAACACAGTTTTAATGATAAATGGTCTTAAACACTGGAGTTAATGTATAACTGCTAATTCACCCTTTAACCCTGAAGATTGCCACACAGACTGCTGATCACCGTGGCAGCGACAACAAACTCGCCTAGCTAGCAGCTAACAAAAAGGCAAAAAAAAAAGGTTTAAGACAAACAGCGATAATTTGGAGACAAACGGACTTATTTGCATTTACAGTCACTCCAGCTGGTTTCCTGATACGTTTAATCTGCAATGAGAAACTGTCAAACACTAAAAAGTTGTGACGCTGAAGTCAGTTTCTTGCTTGAATTTTCCCGTTCTACCTTAAATGGGGCAGCACTTACACTGTGGCACCTTAGGCACCATTTAAGGCAGAACCGAAAAATTCTAACGAGAAGCTGACGAATGAGAAGCAACTTCAGCCTCGTAAAAAGAGACATTTTACAAGAAACTATTTTACTTTTAAGGAAAAGTTTGCTGCCGGAGATGCGAGAAAAGCGGCTGTGGCTGAGCTGAAGCTTAACGCAGAGCAAAGTAAGTCTGCGTTTCCGTTTATATTATATTTGTAGCCTTTACTAGCACATCAGCACATACTGAGACATATTTACAGCCAAGATGGTCAAATGGACATAAAACGTTGTTGTTCCCAAAGTGGTTTGATTTTTATTAAAAGGACAGAATGACTCTTTTTAACATGTGGGTTGCCGACACTTGGTATAAGGTAACCTACAACACCTGCTTGTATTCATCTGTAAAAAGTCATTAGCTGTCATGATAAATGATTATAGCTGACTAATTTTTGATAGTTACTCATGATTGCATCGAGTAGCCTACTTTATAATGTAGCTCACAGAGCAGCACTGCTGAAGGGACCCAGCATTCAACGTCCACTCACCTGTTAGCTGAGAAAATGAGCCTATCACAGCAAGATAGGCTAATTATTAAATGCAGCATTGTCATACTCGTATAGATGAGTCCCTCAATGGGAGATTTTCAACACAAAGCACGACTGATGATGGCCAGAAGAGTGGCCATGCTTCATGCTAGGATGGCACTGGCCACCCCAGCCACCCCTTAGCTGTGCCTCTGCAGCTCTTGCGGCCCACCATTTGAAAAATGCTGTTTTTTAATATAAGAATCAGGACTCTGAACCAGTTTGAGGAACAAAACATGCCCAAAAACGTTACTGTTCCAGAACAAAATGTTCATTTGAAATCTCTGTTAGCAGTTAATAATTTTTTTGGTTCTGTGTCGCCGACTTGCTAATTATTTACGTGTTACCAGTAAACTCTCAGATCACATGTTGGGTGATTTCATGTAATTTTTTTTATTTAAAGTTCGTTTAAACAGAGTGTCACGCTGAGATGACAAGTGAGCTCTGGCCAAGAAGGCAGCACACAACAATCGAAAGGACAACCAACAATAGTACAAAAACAAAATTCAAAGGCAGATCATTCCAGTTTGATGCTGTACTATAACTAAAAGCTGCCTTGCCATATTCTGACGGTACTATCAGAACATCAAATTGGTTATAACCATTGGACTATAGATGTATCATTTTACCAGATTTATATGCAATGTATGTTTTTATCGATTCATTCAGTAAACACCACCTGTAAGTACAAAACATGTCTGAATGTCTTCTATACTTTTCTGTATTCTCACATGATTCTGTTTGTATCCTGTCTCATGATGTGAGAATCTGTTCATCAAGCTAGAATGTCTATGTGGGTTTAAACAGGCCTGTCACAATCATAACATTTTACCTTATAATTAATTACTGTAAAAATAACTGCGATTAACAATGTCATTGCGTTTTTTTTAAAGTACAAGCCAAATTGGCCATTTTGGCTGATTAGCTATCTTGCTTTCTGACAACAAACACAACTTGATCTCAAATAAAGAAGCATTATTCACTGTTGTCCTGTGTTAAAGGCAACAGCGAGTGGTGTTATAGCACCACTCAGAAGTTCCTGTTTTATAAGACTTAAACGTATCTTAGTAAAAGCATAATTGTGATCAGGTTATTATGTAATCATTGCAACAAGCATATTTACTAACTCTATTGATGGTATATAGAATTGCTTTTGGACTTGGCCATAACAACCTTTGATAAATTCTATGAGCTATTTCATAGCGATGCGTTGAAGCAATTTACTGATTCACAACCAGTGAAATTGCATAGCTTGTGTGTGTGGACATAGCAGAACAAACACAACTACTACATTTAATAGCTTTCTAAACTTAACATATTATTATATGAGGCCCAGATACAAGGTAAAATAAGTTATGTTGGTTTCTGATTGCAAGAATGGAAATGTTAAAATATTGGACTGAACCAATTTAGTTTTTTAATATTATACATATGTGAAAAGAAGTATGCAGAACTGTACAAAAGTCACTGTTTATTTAATTTCCAGTGAAAGCACAAGTTCTTCGTTAGGTTAGATGTAACGCTGCTGTTGGAACAAATCTCGCATCTCCAAAGTGGTAACTGCACAGGAGAAGGAAAAAAACATACTTTTCTTATCATGTAAGTCAATGGAACCAGAATCATTTTGTCCAATTAACTTTGGGCCATTTCTTTTGGTCCATTCATCATGAAACTTACACACAATGTAAAGGGCAACGGGCATTTTCAAATTATGTCAAAAACTGGAACATAACAAAAATGGACATACGAGGTTTGTTCCGACAGCAGTATATAAGATAATCCGCTTACAAAAGAAAATCAAAGAAAAGTGAGAAAACAGGATTTTCTAAAACTGATGTAACAAAATTATTAAAAGATACAGAGAAATTATTACTCCTAACAACCACCTGCAAGACCTGGTAGACATCAAAAAAATCCACGGGTATTTCTGTCCATCCTTCCACTGTGAGAAGACAACTCAGCGCTATGAGTCTGAAAGGATGTGTAGCTGTCAAGAAGCAACTGAGAAAACGAGACCGAAGCAGAAAATGCAACCAACTGCTAAGACTGAACTTTGGACATGTTTATACGAAGCATGGACAACATCCCTGCGGAAGCTACAATAAAGTCAAAGGGAGGACAGACTGAACGCTGGCATTTTTATTATATTTAATCGTTTATGCTTCAGTGTAATTTTCTGTTAAGGATATGTTTACCTGACACTGAAAATTAAAGAACTTGTACTTAATGGCTGTTTTGGCTGAAGGTTCAATAAATGAAGGATCTCGGACTAGCGCTGTATATTCATGCATGTACGTCTTTAGTATATCAAGTGAGTGTATTTGATTAAAGATTCAAAAGTACATAAACATCTAAACACATACTAAATATCATATTCTAGAAGGCCAGGAAAGTTTCAGAGATACATCCTCACCGATTTCTATCACTTTGCTTTACGAAAGAATCAGTACTGTGTGCTCTCGGTTTATATGATTAGCTATGACACATGCAGTCATGTGCAGAAGACTGGGGCATCCTGGTCAAATGACATGTTTTTGTTGATTTTCTAAGTGCAAGGAAGTGAACACATCCTCTGCCGAGAACACACTTATGCTCATTTTAATGCACAGTTACTGTTTATTTGCTGAATTGTACATATTGGGTAAAAAATAAGTTGTAAAATGTGGCCTGTGCAAAAGTTACAGCACATTTTATATTTGATCTTATTTTATCTTATGTTGCCAACATAACTAACATTACTAAACTCACGTACTGTACTATCTACATAACTAACGTACTGAACTCACAGGTTTGTTTACCTATAAAGGATGCTGTTACTTATTTACTTATTATTCAAAATCAAAAGAACATAGTCGTTCAGTTTAACCAAAATCTTCCGCACTCAGTGAATGCACATTAAACCCCAGATGGGTTCCGTAGTGCTGAATGAAAGTTTAGAGTATGTACTTCATACAGTAGTCAGCGATGACAATTTTAGCGTGCGCTCCTTCCTTTGTTTGACTGGGGTTGATTAAGAGGTTAAATGCTAAGAATCATGGCGTCCTTAACTGAGATTTATCTGTTCCTGTACTGACCCCCTCTGGGGTTGCTAACCTCGACTCAGTGGCCTCCAGATTTATTTGGTTATTTGTTTGTCTATTCAGAGGGGTCCTGCGTTAGGGTTAGGGGTCTTCCCCTAATTTTTTTTCATTCCTGTTTATGCAACCAAGTTTCATATTTCATGCCAGTCATGGATGCTGATTCAGCTAGAACAGTGGCAGTGTGTAGACCCACACAGCCTGATGGGACCACTGGAGCCAACTCTGAATGTGCTAGAACCTACTTTCTGTGACACGTAGCTCAAAATGCACAATTTCGAATTCGAACAGATTTTGAATCTTGCCTATTACTATTAAAGTAGCTTATATCATTTCTCTCATATGAAAACATTTAACTTTATAATATATGTGTGTGTGTGTGTGTGTATATATATATATATATATGTATATGTGTGTGTGTGTGTGTGTGTGTGTGTGTGTTTATTTATTTATTTATTAATTTTTTGAAAATGCCATCTGCCCCTTACATTGTGAATGTTTTATGATGAACTGACCAATAGAAATGTTCCAAATTTCGTTATGTTCATATACCTTAAAGTCGTGAATATAAGTTCTTCCTTCCTTCCATTTCAAAAATAATAAGGTCTTGTTTCAACAGCAGCAGTTTGCAATGTTGGATTGAAAGAAATAGAAAACGACTCTTTCAAGATGTTTCTGTCTGTAAATTAAACGTTCAGGTTACATACATTTCACTGGTTCGATGGCTCGTAACGTGCTGTCGTAAACGCACACGTCCACAGCTCTGCGATAGGTGTGGAGTCAGGCGGTTTTCAGAGCTAAACAGGGAGCGGTACAGCATGTGGCCAGCATGACCTGACATGTCTCTGAAGCTGGAGGGGGTCTTGACCTTTGCTCCCAGGCTCCAAAACTAGGAAGATGATAAAAAAGGGCTTTGGATGGGGAGGGTGGCTCCTAAACAAGAGCTTCTGTTTCGGCCGGCCCAGGAATGTCAGCTCCATAAAAAGATGCCTACAGAGACAGCTAACTGAGAGATAGAGAGAAAGAGAAAGAAAGAATGGACAGAGAGAGAGAGATGCAAAGGTCAAAGTATAGAGCAATTCTTTTGTCCACTTAAATCATTAGGACATATGTTACATTTTGAATTCATCATGAAGGAAATTTCTGGGCACGGAGCTGTAAAGAGCGTGGATCATCTTTCTGTTTGACTCACTGGACCTTTGAAGTGTCTTTCCTGGTAGACTCACACTATATCATCGCTATTATATCAGAACATTGTATTTGTTTTTCATTTGTTACACCGTTTGAAAATGCCTGTTGCCGTTTACACTGTATGAACACTTCATGACGAGTGGTCCAGTAGAAAAGGCCCAGGATTACTTAGAATAGCAGTACATCATGTCAGAGAGAGCAGGGCACAAACTCACACGGGGCAAAAAGTAACATGGAAATTTAATGTCATTGAACAGGTTCCAGCAGAACGCGCTTTGAGTCATGTTCTCACAACATCATCTGTGAATTGTGATGCCAGTTGGACAGATATTTCTTAAAATGTACTCCAAAGATCCTGAAGTCTTTATACCATTTAAAAAAAAAAATTAAAGTTTTTTTAAAGGTTGAGTTTTGGTGGCTGTAAAATGCCGGCATTTTGAAGCACATAAAACTTGTGATAATAATGAAAGCTGGCCAGGCTAAAGAACAGCCTCCACTTGGCAGGGTTAGTTTTATTGCACACACTTAAAACAATGGTTCTCCAAGGGTTTTTTATTAAAGAAAATGGTTCTATATAAAACCGTGAACTCTCAAAGAATCCTGTGCATGTTTAAAGGGTTCTTTGCATCATGCAACAGGTTATTCAGATTGATAGAGAATGTGCTGTACATGGTTCTATATAGTACCTTTTTGAAAATGGTCCTAAAAGGATCCTTCTATTGTTGCAAGTTTGACATAACAACAGCAGAACCCTTTTTGGTGCTATATAGAACCTTTTGCTAAATTTTCTGTATATAACCATCTACAGCACATTCTCCATCAATCTTCTTTTCTATGCAAAGAACCATTAAGCATGGAACAGGTTCTGTATAGAACTTGTGGTTCTAAATAGAACCAATTTCTGTGCTAAAAAACAATTGACGAACCATCTTTTTTAAGAGTTTGGCATTATGACTAAGACCCCACAGTAAGAGAAGTGCATATCCCAGTATATAAATTCAGAACAGCTCTTTTTTTAGATGAATATCTTTTATCTTTTATTGAAGTTGAAAAGCTCATCTAGTTCAAATAGCATTTTTTTTAAATGAATTGTGTTATGTATCGATTTACCTGACTGTTACACTGTTTATCTGTTACCATTAACTCTGCCTATGAAGTTGTAACATTTGCACTTGTGCCACTTTCGGCTGAATTGTTCATAGATGTTATTGTCAATAAAGTTTACGTTTTCATGTGTAGATTGCTAGTATAAAAAATGATTAATTTTGCTTTAAAACCAAACAGTGCCCCACTTTCCCCTGCAGTTAAGAAAAGTTTTCTTTCCTTTCTCTTATAAAGTTCCCATTTCTGAGATACAGTGTTTTGTTACAGCAGCACAGATATGTATTGCCTCAAATACATTTGTTATAAATCCACCCTTCCTTATGCACAATTGCAGCTTCGGAAACCACAAGCAGGCCACAAGAAGGAAAACACAACATTATAAATCATCAGGCAAGGAAACTGTGACCAATGAGCTTAACAAGGCAGAATACTGGGCTGTAAGAGATTTGCTTTGTCCCTCCCTCATCCCCCCCAACACTTCCATCACTATAATGCAATGTTTATGGGCATTTTTACCCAAGGACTTAAGTCATGCGATCAGGCTGTAAATTTCTCCAGCAGGTCGGCCCGAGGGGGAAGCCTTGTGACTGCGCGTTATGGCGGCAGTGGAACAGGCGTGACACCAAGGGTCACGTCTGCTGATAACCTTGTGTTTTCTCGCTGGTTTTCCCCGCAATGGCAGCGGCCCGTGGAAGCGCCCCCGCCGCCCACGCAGCGAGAGCTGGAGCGGTGCAAACACGTAGAAGCGATACATCTTGAGGACCGAGGCTTTGTCCGTGTCATCTCCGTGTCCACCAGCAGATAACAACGCCTGGAAGAGGAAACGAAGGAGAACACAAATACAATTATGAGGAATCCAGATCTTTGGAAGAGATCAGGGATTCAGCCGCAGTTTTCCTCTGGGTCAGGCTTATCGTATCCCAGTGATAGTTGCACTGTGATTGAAGAGCACAAGGGCATTACTGCATAATCATTTTTTGTCTTAAAATCATGGCTTCCATAATTACATGAACTTTTGCCTGAATCCGTGTCACACATGCTGTTCAAAGAACATCACACCAACGATGGCTTACGAAACCCATGTCTCTGTGCTTACTTCAGCCGAACTGGACTTAACTTGCCGAGGGACGGGGGGAGACCAAATTCCCTGCAGTTAAAATCTCAGACGGTGGTCTTTAACGCATTCCCCCTCCGTCTTTCCCTCTCCCTCTCAATCCCAATAAAAATCTTCTGACCACCAGTTGACCTTTTGCCGTTCTCTCCCTTTCCAATGCTCCCTGCTCTCTCTCCTACTGCAGCTCACTGGAGGCCGGTGGGGGCCAGCAGCTGTGGGGAGGGGAGGAGGGGTACGAGGTCAAAGGGGTCACGGTACTGGTAAAGTCATCATTGAGGCTCCAATGTGGGGCATCATTTCCCCCCTTCAAAGGCAGCCCCTGACGTCCGTGGGGGCCGCCCCGATGGCCCCACTGTTCCCGAGTGTTTGGGGGTCGCGACGGACGAGGGTTAATAAAGTGATACCAGGTGTTGACCAGAGAAAATCCACCAAACTGGGGCCTCCTTTCCCACTAAGCAGCCCCTGTCCAGCCAGATGAGCAATGGCAGTCCAGCAGATATGGCCTGCAGCCACTCACGAAAACAACCGCCCTTGGTTACTGCTTTATCGATTCAGGACCTGCAATGCAAATAACTAACAGCATTCTAAGTTGTGAAGCGGCTTTAGCATCATGTGACTCCGCTAAATAGCATCAAAGCAGGACAGCCCTTCAAGACAATGGAGGGGTTAACCAAACCAACAAAGCGTGGGATTATAGAGAACAAGATTTTGGGCAAACGATGCGGAAGCCTTCAGAAAATCCTATCCCAGCTGAGGGGGGAACACAAACACTGATGAGTAGGACAAGCCGGGGGGATCTGAGCCCTAAACAATGACCAAAAAAACCAGTGACCTCTTAAATGGCTGTGAAGATCAAGCCCAGAATGAGAATCAGTGCTGCGAAAGCAAATTAGCTCTGACAACATGAGAAGAGTGAAATAGAGGGAAGTGGTCAGAGGACGAGTCGCTACTGGCCCAATGTTAAGCGGGGTGATCACTTTGAAAGCTCCACCATGCGCAGGTCTCCCCAGGCCTCCTCCCCAAAAACATCCCCCCAAAAAAATACAGAGAAGGGGGCCCCAATTAACGCTAATTAACGTCAATGACAAGCAAGGGGCCATTAGTCCAGCTAATCCGTGGTTTACATTTTCCCCCTGGAACCCTGCTGGCCAATTCTCACCCCAATCACCGAAAGAACACGTTGTTAAAAAGACCAGCATCAAAGGCTTACGCTTTCTCCAAGTGCCCCATTAGTTACAGAGCTGGACCTGAACACAGTTGGGCTCAAAGCTTGCGGGGTTTTGGTGGCGGGCCAAAGCGCTTGGGGCTTGGACCCCAGTCCGATTTGGCAACAGTTTGTTTGGGTCTTTAACGACCCATAGCCATGTAAAGAGCAGATGGCCATGAAAGAGGCTAAATATGTGATACTGTAAAATGGGCTCATTATACACACTGCACTCTGGCAGTACGTATCTGTGTGTGGGGGTGTGACGAGCACGTTGGGTCTGAATGTGGAGCAAAAGGGAGGGAATCGTAGCTGATTTGAGCGAGAGTGACCTTTGTGTGGTCAGTATGCAATAATGCCCTTTTCCCCTACTGAGTTGCGCAACGTCTGTTTTTGTGGAAACTTGACTCAGAGCAATGGTTGTTAATACAAGACTTAAGCAGAATAGAAGTTGATGAAATGGTGGTTAAGCAATGCACTTTTGTACCACAAACAAAAAATATGATATCTATTATGTTACATGGTTAGCAGACACTTATTTAACTAATGTAATATTTAGTTATGTTTTAAACCACTTCTATGAGAAAAACAAGCCCCAAGAAGAACATTTTCTATAAAGTAGCCAAATTTATTTTATGACTATGACAGTAGCTGAACCCATGATGGTGCTGTACTGTTCTTTAAAATTAAGATTTGGGGATTTGGAGACCTTTCTGGTGGAAATGTGTAATTGCATGCACTGTGCAGAAGAATTTAAGGTGGATTTAAGGGCCGACACCTCAGACTCAGGACATGCACATCTTATATTAGCATGCTCTTCTCCTGACTTGATGATTTTAACAAAAACATTATAATGCAGCTTTAAAGAATCACATACAACAGCTTTCTATTAAAGATAAGAACAATTTAGAAATGCAAAGAACCATTTACACATTCAAGTTCTATCAAGTCTTACTGAGTCCTATTAGTCTTGTGAACCTATAAAGAATTTCATAATGTTTATGCTACTTAAATGCTGAAATTTCTTAGTCAACCACATGAGATATTTATAACACTTGAAGAATATGTTAATTTACAGTCAGCTATGTAGTTCATTAGTGGGAAACTGGGTGTGAATTACAGTTGTCAAGATGCCAGAATTTTGTTTTTGTGGTCGATACCAAATGATACCAACTATGACAAAAGGTTATAAACACTTAACACTGTCTGAGCACCGAATGTTTATTGGATTAAACACACAAATCTTTTTTTATCTGTACAAAACTCTTCAAATACAGGCAAACTATAATGTCTGCCTGCTGACTTGTTTAAATAAAGAACTAAATGTATGGAAAGTAAAGAATTGATTTCCAAATTGCAGTATTGAAAAAGTGTTGAATACTTTGTGCAACTCTAGTCTGAGTAAACAATAAGAATTTCTGAGAGGCTGTAGAATGCGGTTAACCTGATAATGAGGAAAAACAAGAAAGGGTCTTCTGAAAAGGCCTTCTGTAAAGCTTGTCTGTCCTAAGAGATGTAGAGTAAATGTATCCCCCTACTAAGGAAACCAGCTGGGCATGCAATTCACATTTAACATACATGTCGTGGCTAATTCTTAACAACATGTGCATTCTTCGAACCTTCAAATGTCATTTTTATTTCCAAGTTTTTTATTTTCAGTAACTGAAACAGAAACCACAGAGTAGCAGGGGCCACCACCCCGAACGTCCTCTGCACCTTGAGAAAACATGCTCGGCTTTGAGTGAAACCTCAGAAGCCTCCAGAGCAAAAAGGCAACCGGGAGATGCCTTAAACAAAAAAGCTGTTGGGACAAGCTCACACATACACAGGCACCTTTCCCTTTAGGGCAGATCCCTCCCCTCCCCCAGCCCCGAAACCCGATCTGTCGGCATGCAGCTCGGAATTCTTCAATCGCCCTGACATTTGACCTCTGGCCTTTTTGGCAGCACAGAGAAGAGAAGATGAAGTGTCCAAGCCTCTCTTTCTCGAACACAAAAAATCTCCTGTTCTTGCAAACCCTCCCTCCCACACACACGCAAAAAACCTCTCTCTGGAGCGCTTCTACCCATGTACACCCCGGTTCCTGCAGGACGCTAACATAATTACTCATAATATCTGGGTAATAGTCTGTGACATCAAGGGGACACTTTAAAAGCATTGTCCTCCTCTTCTCCTATTCATCTGCCCACAGCCCAGTGCAACTTAACAGCCCCCTAAAAACGCTCTATGAGGCATTGGACTATTACTGGCGCATGTGGCCACTCTGTCATTTTCGTCTTCGATTGAGCGATTACAATGTCATCTGTGTTCGAGCGGGCTGAAAGGGCCTGTTGTACAGGCTCGGAGCAGTTCCTGCTTAACCACAGTGCACTACGTTTTTAATTCCATCCATGCGCTTCACAACACCCTGACTGTTGAGGAAGTGTCGAGCCACTTGATATATTGCGTCATTGCATCGCGGTGGCCTTTTCTTTTCCTTTTTTTTTTGGCTTTTTGTGGCCTTTCCATGTGTCGCTTGAAATTGTGATGGTGGGGACCTCCTGGTGTCTTTAAGAAAAATCTTGGCACCAGTAGACAGAAGTATTTTGTTATAAGGATGCATTAAAATTTTGAAAATTTCTAAAATCTTTGGCCAAAAATGGTCAAGTGGATTGGTTTTTCAGCAGAAAGAGAAGAACTTTTGAACAAATATTGTGACCAAAAAGATTAGGTAGATGTACAACACAGTGTGAAAATTTAGACTTTACAAGACTTTACAAAAATGGTAATGAAAATGAGAATCACTAATTACACACACTGTTTCTCCTTTGCTCTCCTGCGCTGGTGAGCGCAGACATGTTCAAACAGTTTGAGCAGCAGCAGAATAACAGTGGCTGTATAACTAATTTACTGTTTCTATGAGGGACGTTTAAGAAGAGATGTATAAATATTGTTCATACTGAGTATCAAGAGGGGGTACAACACCCAAGAACCTCTCCATTACAGGCTTGACACTACATCCCACTCAATGCACAGACTACAGTGAAACTACAAAAGCAGAAAGGAAAATCCCCTCTAGCACACTTATGCTGTCAGTAGCCTCTGTTTATTAAATGGCAAAAAAAATTCACAAACGGCAGCCAAAGTGCGAGGAATAACTCAGAAATGTCAAGGCTAAAGTTGGCTTCCTTTTTGAATTTTCCATCCCACCTTAAATGCCGAAGCACTTACATTCAGGGATGCGACTGCTGCTCTATTAAAGGTGGACCGTCACCTTTTGTCGGTTTTCAGTTTTTGTTTCAGGCAAGAGGGTTTTTTTTTTTTTTTTTTGGTGTTCTACCATTTATTTTAAGCACGGGGCATGTTGGGTATAAATAAAACTGGAAAAAACCTCCAGGGACCACCATGTGGTTTGACTTATGCTGTTATTTAGGGGTGTCCTTTCAAGCCAGGTACCAGCGTGGTGGATCCTTAACTGTGGCAAATCAATGAAGGAAAAGCCTCCTGATCCCCTTCCCTAAAACCCTGACCGTGTCTGATTGAATGGAGCCGATTTCTACGCCTGCGCTTGCGGTGCCGCAGCCTGAATGGAGGCTCTGAGTGAAACCGCAGTGAGTCGT
>JAILXH010210984.1:0-14684 GCA_023558415.1 Piaractus mesopotamicus
CCCAGGGAGGCTGAGCAGTGTGATACCCCGATAGTTGGCACACACCCTCCGGTCCCCTTTCTTAAAAATAGGGACCGCCACCCCGGTCTGCCAGTCCAAGGAAACTGTTCCCGACGTCCATGCAATTATGCAAAGGCGTGCCAGCCACGACAGCCCCACAATATCCAGAGCCTTAAGCATCTCCGGACGAATCTCATCCACCCCTGGTGCCTTGCCACTGAAGAGCTTGCCACCTACCTCAGTGACCTCCACCAGGGAAATGGAGCTTGACATGACAGAAGCCTCTGGCCCTGACTCCTGTGAGGGAGGCATGTCTCCTGGATTAAGGAGTTCCTCAAAGTGCTCCTTCCACCGACCGACAATATCCTCATTTGAAGTCAGAGTTTCCCCACCACTGCCGAATACAGCTTGGGTGCAGCCACCCCGACAGCTCCTGAGTCGCTGGACAGTCGTCCAGAACCTCCTTGAGGCCGACCGAAAGCAATTTCCCACTGCCCATACGGCACTGCACCGCTCCCCCATGCTGGACCTTGCAACTGGTGGGCCCACACGGCCTCTCCACGTTGCCTCTTCGGGCTGAGCCCGGCCAGGTTACATGGGCTGCCCGGCCACCAGGCGCTCGCCGGGGGACACTACCCCCAGGCCTGGCTCCAGGGGTAGGTCCTGGTCACCCTCTCCCGGGCAGGGTACACGATTGTCTGTGTCCATTTCTCATAGAGGATCGAGTTTTTTGGATCGAGTTAGTCTGGGTCTTCACTCCAGACCTGTTCGCCCTGGGAGACCCTACCAGGAGCATACTGCTCCCGACAGCTTAGCTCTGAAGATCCCTAGACCACACAAGCCCTTCCGCCTCAACAAGGCCCCGATCCAGGAAGGGATAAAATGTCTGTATTTAATTGATTTTAATGCATTTGTAACCTTCTACAAATTAATTCTTAAATTTTACATGGATGTTTATGCATTGGCATCAATATTGGCATCAGCAGATGCGCATGTACAAGAAAACCATCCATTATTGTCATCAGCCCAGCATGCCTATGTCAGTGTAGATGTCCCCGGTTATTACACAGAAAACCTTCATGTAAAGTGAATTTATTACATTGATTAAAATAATAAAGAGAACTGATTAAAAATTAGAAAATGTGTTAGGACAAAACCCGTAAAAATGCTGGGAAGTGCTGCCCCCATAGCTACAATATTCATATTATTTAAAGGGCCCATATGCTACATTTTTCTTGTATTGTTTCCTTTGTGGTCCACTTATAACATTTGTGTGGTTTTATCACCAAAAATGGTCAGAATTTATTTTTACCCAAACATTGTACAACCTGTTTTTGTTACTCTGTCTTAGACAGATCTAAGATAAATGACCTCTGTTCTGATTAGCTGCCTGTGTATTGTGCCTTATTCAAAAAACACTCAAAGCTGAAACACTGCTTATAACTTCAGTATGAGTGGGTGGAGCTAAACTGCTGCACGCTGAATAGGTGGATAGATGTTCTTGCGACAATTTAGAAGCAGTTAATTTAAAGTGGGCTGTTTTTACAGCTTAGTTTCCTTATATGGGCTGTATGGGGAGTGAATGGTACATTTTTTTGACAGTTGAGGACCAACAGCCACATTTGGCGCTGCACAGCTGATATCTGACAATCATATCAGCTGGTAAAGCACTGTTTAACTAAACAGTCATTTATAGCACCCTAAAATCAATATTGGTGATGAAACGTTCATATCGGTTGGGTCCTACTTTCATGCAATGACGGGTCTGAAGACTGTGTAGGTTTGTGTGTACAGACCCATTGCAGCTGCACTTTCTTAACCCTGTGCGTCAGCTGATGGGCCTGGCTGTGTATAACAGCATCACCCTGGACATCCGATTCCCTCCCTGCGTCTACAAGAAGCTGCTGACCCCTCCCATCGTGCCGTGTGACCCCGACGCCCCCGTCGGCATGGCGACCCTCACCCTGGACGACCTGCAGCAGATCATGCCTGTATGTACACAAGCTGTGACACGCCGTTCTGCTTAGCACTGTATCTGCTCTCATTAAGGCCAGCCTGTAGCATCTCAAACACACACACACCCTCATCATTCACACATTACAATGACAGCTAGACCCCTGAGACTCCCTCCTCCACTGCAATATCTCAACTCTCACTGTCACGCAAAGTAGTATCTGGAGTTTTAACATCTTGTTTTGTTGAGATTCATTGTTTCCCAGAGACCACAGTGCTCATAATAGTCTCATAATAATTTGACAAAGTTTTCTTTTGACCTTTGAAAACTGTACTTAAATAATAATTGAAGCTTTAATGCTTCCTTTTGCTAAAAAGTAGGTGTGCACATTTCAGAAAGGTGGTGAAATCTGTAAGTAACCACAAAAAGATGAAATACGCTATGTTTATATGTTAAATGAGCTCTCTGGTAAATGGGCCATATTGGCTTTATTAGAATAATTTTATAACTTTATGTGGTATACAGACCATAAATGACTATGAAAATAAAAAATTCAAACGAAATGTGGATTATTTAGGATGGTAATGCTATTTAGCATTAATATGGTCGTCGCATGATAGTGCCACAGAGTGTTGTATTTGCCTAAAAGAAACGCCCTGAGTCATCAGCATTTAAAATAGCACCTGCAGTATTGTTTCAGCTCACCCTGTGTGGCTGTGTCACTAGGCAGAGCGGCAGTGTGAGATTAATAAGCGTCGGCTCCAGATGGTGCATTGTTGCTGAGGCTCACAGGACAGCGATGAAAAACGTCTGCTTTTCAAAATGCTGTTTAAAATGCTGGCGATAAATTGCTGCCGAATCTGCTTTTCAAAATGCTGTTTAAAATGCTGGCGATAAATTGCAGTGAACAATGAAATATTACATGATAAACATGTAATATTTCATTGTTCACTGTTTCACACAGCTTTACATTTAAAATGTTGTACAACACCAGTCAGTTTGGACATGATTAACTGAATATACATTTTCATAATCTTAAAAACATATTGTGTGCTTAAAGCTTTCATCTCTGAGAGAACAAAAACTATATAATATAAAATTTCTTTTTTCTATAAAAAGTTGAAAGAATTGAAAAAGAGCTCCCAAAAGAATGGAAGAAAAAGACAAAAAATTGTGGTATTATATTTAGTTGTTGAGGCCTCTGTGTAATTTTCTGTTTCTTTTTTTTTTCTTTGAACTTTTAACTTAATGTCCATTTACTTAAATAAATGAAGGGTGGTATCTGATTTGCAGGGTACTGTATATGGACCATTTTACCAAATTAGTTTAAACTGCAGTCTCACAGTAAAAGAAAATAATGAAGAAATAAATAATAAAAAAAAACAATTAAGCATTTAGACCTTAGATATTTACAAGGATTATGTTATGATCTATTTAAACCCAAGGTATTAATTGAGATAGTAATAAGCTAAATAAATATATTCAAAATGATCATTTATAGGGTACTTCCTGTTGGGGATGACTGTCCTGAACCCTAACCCCTAACCCCCTTACTTTTTTCATTTAAAATTGAAAGATTTAGATTTAGAATGAGTTTAATATTTAATTAAAAACTTTCTTCAAAAAATGCCGTCACACATTTTATGTCACTACCTAACGCAAAGAGTTTTAGTTCATAGGCGGTTATTTTAGCCACTCCCCTGTATTTTAGAGCAGGAAGTGAAACTGCATCCCTGTCCATCATGGCCACATCAGTGTGTAACAATAAGAATTGTCACTACCAAAATGCATATTTCCTGCAACTTTTTTGTGTTATATTGAATATAATTCTGATTTTATGTGTGTACAGCTGTTCAAAGCCGTGTTTAATAGTCTGATTAGTGTTTTTGAGTTCTGCTCAAAATGAGCTAAAATTGTCAGTACCAAAATAGTTTCTACTGAAACATTTGCTAAGTTTTGGTAGTGCTAAGACTATTAAATACTTCATTTTGTCACTACTAAAATAATCATTTATTTTAATAAAATAAGCATGAGTATAGGTATAGGCTCACTCAAAGCCCAACCCAGTTAAAAGTCTTAAAATATTTCAAATTCTGACTTTGAACCTGTTCAGTAGAGTGACCCATATATATTGAAATGCCTCTCTATAAGTGCTTTTCGGTGACAATAGAACTTCAGCATATGTGTATCTTCTGTAGTCCTACTGTAATTAAAGTTTCTCCTCATGAAGTCATTTGAGATGATGAAGGCAAAAGAGGCTGATTCCAAAAGAATGATCAAAGGAGAGTTTGATTTGTATAACTTTTGTTTTGGTAACTGCATAAATCCATATGTATTATTTCATTGTTTTAATTATTATTCATTATTGTCCTGAATAATGTGAAAAATAGTAAAAATAAGAAAAGCCCTTTTATAACTATGTGTCCAAACTTTTGACTTGTAATGTATGGTATTGTGTGCTCTGTAAACTCTTTGGTCTTACCAAAATGTAACATCTTGTAACTAAAAGTAAATAATTGCCATTAATCTAAGGAATAATTGATGAAGCTTGTAAAGTACCTTAATTCCTTGAATATGAATGGCGTAATTAGGTCGTGGGGTCCCAAAGTGGGGATCCGGTTACTTTTCTTCTCCAGTTAGGATCTTCCCTCAGTTGTGATGTTTTGGTGTCCACTAGAGGGTGCCCTGACATTAACTATAATGTGGTATTGCTCTTTGAAACAACATTCATGCAACAAGTGATCAAGTGAATACAGCATGCTGCTAATATGCTTTAAGAATGCTACATATTTGTGTATGTATAAAAGTTGCTTCACGTGGAAAACCGTGCACCGTTTTTCTTCATTTCCAGTGGTTTTGCCGAGTCAGGCTTAAGTGGACCAGATGTTCCATTTTAAAGGAGACTTCTGGCTTCCTCCACACTTATATAACCTGCTGCCTCTGGGCGTTGTTTGCTCCCTTGTTTGAAACTTTTTCCACAAAGTGATGCGGAGTTGGAACCACTAGAACTACTGAAGGTTATTTAATGAGTGAGAGAGAGAGAACACATATTGCTGCAGCTTACGTCAAACATCGCAGCCCGCCGCTCGTTTTTTCCTCTCGGTCTTTAGTTATAAAGGCACTTTATTGGTAGCACCGAGGTGTGGATTAAAATGACTCCAGCTTATTTCCATCAGTATGAAGTGTTTCTCTCTGTTGTAAAATGGCGAATAGAGTTATTATTCAGAGTGGTTGTGGGTTTAGTTTCACTTAAAAATGGTCACATTTTCCTGATGTGTTGAATCGCATGTGCACATGAATAGATAATTAGTAACAGTTGCAGATATGAATGCGTCTGCTGCCCTTACTTTTTGCTAGCACACAATGTGTTGTTAATAGTGAAGTGCACGGTTGATTTGGCCCTTCTTATTAGAAGGATTTTATCTGGATTTATTCATGTTTTCAGTGACGTGCTGTTTGGAGGGTGCCTCTTTACTTTCAGTTGATATCAATGGTTCATTTGTATTTCAGGATCTTGCTCATGGCCTTGGGGAGCTGCTCAGTTATGAAGGAAACGTTGAAGAGGACTTCTATACAACCTTTCAGGTGTGCAGCTCACACACAGATATGCCTCTGTGCAGGGCACGCCGGTGAAAAAGTGCGCAGACTATTTTGGATTGTGCTGCAGTATCAATAAGAGAGATTCTGATTTGCTCTTTGGGCTGAGTGATTTGTTGAGGGAAGGTGAGAGCAGAGATTCATGCTGCTGGTTATCTTTCTAGGTTTTCCAAGAAGAACTTGGAGTAGTCAAGTCATACAACCTGAAACCAGGAGGAGATAAGATCCCTGTTACTAACCAGAATAGAAAAGGTATGCTCGCTCTCAGCCTAGCCTCCAACAACGCTGCTCACAAATACATACACCCATAATGTTACCCAGTAATTAAAACTTTGTTGAGGCTGATATCGATATGTGATAATTGTAGCTTTCTCCATGTTCACACAGTAGTCTGTATATGAAATGTACTGAAGCTGTAACTTCAGTTTACACCTCTGAAGATCATTGATTAATTTTACATAGATAAATCAGATATACAGTAGTAGGTAAATGTAACATGAAACATGTAGACTCTTATTGTTTTAGCAGCTGTCTAGGAGGGGCATGTGGTGTTACACACAGTGCTGTCCATTTCATTAGTTGAAAAAAAAAAAATGCCCACCACTAGTGATTATACATGTATACAAGCACAAATGTAGCACCACACTGTCAGTTATAGTTATCGGCTGTAATTCCAATATCGGACCAACAACAATAAGCAGTTCTTCCCTATTTACCAGCAAATAATTCACCAGCTGCATGTACTGTTCTGCCCTAATATACACTCTTAATTTTTAGCAGTTGTCTTGTTGCATATTTCTAAGCCGAGTGATTTCTCTCCATGCCCCTGTGCAGAGTACGTCCAGCTATACATTGATTTCCTGCTGAATAAGTCCATCTACAGGCAGTTTGCGGCCTTCTATCATGGGTTTCACAGTGTATGTGCCTCCAATGCCCTGATGGTGAGTTTCTCCTCGATCTGTAATTCAAAGTTTACAAACAAGAGAACCTTGAATGCATTGATCCCCTGAAGGAATGCAGTGATGTGCAAGCGTCAGAGACTGTCCTTCATTTGTTTAATTTCCAGTCAAAATGGCCAATAAACACAAGTTACTCTTTTTTCAGGAAGTTAAAAAGAAGATAATCCACTTTTCCTCCAGGAAAGAGGAAATAAGTGAAAAACAGAGTTTCCAAAACTGGATTTCAAAGAATTATTTAATGATATAGAGAACACATAACAACGATTCAATACCTGGTAGGCCACCAAAATTGTCACCGTCAGATAAACAGTACTTAAAGCTTTGCTTAAGATGTGAAACAGTATGGGTTACTTGGATCGTGAGAAACAAACAAAGGAAACAACCTCTAAGACTGAACTTTGGAGGTGTGGAAAAATATCTGTGCCATCCGAAAACAAAGGAAGCTGTACTAAAGAGCGGCATGCTACATAACAAAAAATGTGACATTGAGTTGTTGAGGTAATTTTCTGTTAAACATACGTTTCCTGTTTTTTTTTCTAGTACCGAAAATAGAAAACTTGTAATTATTGGCTTGGACTGGAAAGTAAATAAATTAAGGGTGGACGCTGGCTTTTGCAAAGTACTTCAGTTAAAAAAGCCAGAGTTACAAAAAACATACATTAGCATTAGCATGTTTGGTGGCACTATTGCTTAAAGTTGGTAAGGTAGTTCTCACTGTCCTGCAAGTGAGAATTTGACTGTTGAACATTGAGGTCGGTGCAATGTAGAAAGTTCCACTGGTTGCTGTGAGACAGAAAGGGTGTCAGTGGAGAGGAAAGGGCAACACTGGCTGCGGTGTGAATTGTTCCTGTGTGTGTGTGTGTGTGTGTGTGTGTGTGTGTGTGTGTAAAGGTTGTGCACAGTCTGCCCTCCCTCCCACCCCTCTTGGCTGGGCTGTGTAAGTGGGGGTGTGTTGTGTGCTCAGCGTGCATACGGTTTCCAGGCTTTTCAGCCAAGAGGAGAGAATATGCAACTGAGGCCTGTAGAATTAACACATGCGGATGCATGCAAAGAAAATGGCAACTCCCATGTCCAGCCTCGCATATCAATTAGAGGCTTCACAAAAAAGCCTTTTTCATGCAGATTTTCCGCAGCTCATGACTTGTATGGCTCTTAACGTGCAGTCACCATTTCAGCGGTTTGGTTTAATGAACTGCCAGATCGAAATTTGGGTCAGTGCTACACGCTGATAGGCAGCCAATACTGTTCCACTACCTTAAGTGGAAAACGTGTAAGCACAGAGATGTTAACAGTAGCTTTCTATCGCCCAGCATCACTCAAACCTAGCACTGGAAATTTCTTTTTGTGTGCATGTCAGCACTTGTTCATGCACAGACAAAACAGCACCTGCAGAAAAGCTGGTTGCTAGTTTAATTATATTGCACCACTGACACATTAAGAGTGTTCTTCTCAAGTTGGTTAAATTCCACAAGCATTGATCCTTATGTTCCCATTTCTAGTAGTGCTGTCACAATCAATTATAGTAGTGATTGAGTTATCTATTAATAAGTCAGACTATTTGCATTCTTGTCTATCTACAGTGTACCATGCAAAAGTCAGAGACTGTCCTTTATTTATTTTTCAGTCAAAAGAGCCATAAAGTATGTTAATCATTTTCAGTAGACCACAGAAACTGTCACCAAGCTCCACTCTTGCTTCATATTGCAGATCAAAAGTCTTGCTTCATATCAAAAATGCACATTCTTTCACTGTGAGAACAAAACTTAATGCATTGAATGTGTTTGGGTTTACAAAAATACAACCAACCTCTAAGACTGAACTTTGGAGGTGTCCTTGCAGATTTTGCAGGCCATTTTTATCTAGAAACCAAAAAATAACTGACTGTACTTTAGTTACGGAATAATGCAATAAGGAAACAATAAAGGATTTTAAATGGTTTAATAACCATTGACCAAATACTTAAAGCGATAAAATGCATATAAGTGGGTGCCTCCATAAGGCTCTGTTTCTCACTGTAAGAAAGGCCAGTAGTAGGATTTAAAACCTGCATTATCATTGTGCAAACTGCCAAATAATCAGAGCCCAATTATCAAGAGGGTACATTTAATTGATGAAATCGCTTTTATCATGTAATCCAGTAATCATGGCAGCCCCAATTACAAGTGAGTATATTTATTAACTTATGTATTTGTTCCTGTTTTCTTTGTCTATGACGTCTGTGCACTAGCATGGTGGGAAAGGACTTGAAGCTGTGTGTTGCTCTTTGTTTGCTTTCCGCACTTTAAGAGGTTTGGAGAAAAGCTAAAATTACGCACGTGTTTATCTTGGCAACACCAGGCTGAAAATGATGCTTCCCAATATGGAGCGCTTCTTGTGAAGGCTTGCTCTTCCAAACGCACAGCTAACCAAAAAGAGAGGGAGATGGAGAGGGAGAGCGAGTTGTGCAGTTTTCCTAATCAAGTTACGGAATTTCCTGGCTTTTGCTAGATTGTTCTGAGTCAGTGTTTATGTCACAGTTCACTGAACTGCAGTATCACCAGTTGCTTCTTGTTCGGCTGGGTGTGGAGGCTGAGAGTTGGTGGCAGGCTCTCATATGTACACATATGTACACAGCTGCTCAGTCCATACGGTCATGCTGGTTGAAGTGAGGGAAAAGTAAGCATACAGACTGTGTTGCCTACTTTCAGTGAATGCAACTGGGTTTAAGCCCACCTCCTGCTCTCTCGGTTATGCAACAGTTGTCTCCGTCCCCGCATGCTTATGTAAGAGGCTCGGGGACGCTAAAAACTCTCTGGTGTTGGGAGGGCTTGTGCAGGGGGATAGACATGACTGATGATATCGCACCATCGCACCTTTCACAACTTTCTCTCTCTCTAAGCGTTATAATATCCAGCACCAGTATTGCCTTTAAATCAGAGGTGTAGCAGTCGACCGCAGACAAGAAACACCCCAAGGTGTGTCAGTGTTTGGAACACTTGATAAGATGTATGCACCAGTACAGTAAACTATGGATGGTAGGGCTGGTCAAGGAGCAATAAGTTCCAGAGTCATAAAGATTGTCTGTCATACGTCTGAACATTTGGCAAAAATGAAATGAGACAGTGGAATAGTAGGAAAAACCACTGCAAATTAAAATGGCTTATTAAAATTAAAAATAACCATTGCTACAGATGTGTTGTAAACATGCTTGCTCACATCTTATAGCAGTGGCACAGTAGTCCTAGTCCAGAGAGTGAGATTTTTAAAGACTAAGAAAAGCAGATGCATGAGGCAGTTTGAAATGGTTCATCCAGAAGGAAGCTGACAATACTGCTAGGAAGCCTTGACATCAGAGCATTTCTCTTTTGCCATGAATTTGTAGAGTGTATTTGCACAATGCATGCTGGGCGTTGTAGTGAGAGAACATTGATGAGCGAAAATGATGCATGACTGATACAAAACTGTGGATTTTGTGAAGTAATGAGGCTGAGGGATATAATGCTGCACTACAGAACATTACCTAACATGACAAATAACATGCTAACATACTAAATGAATTTTGTTTAGCTAACAGCGGTGCTAATGTTGCAAATGACTTAATGCTAATCAGTATCACTACTGTAAACAGTGTGGTTATTCTGGTTCATTTTCTCGTAGCTGTTAAGGCCAGAAGAGGTTGAAATCCTGGTCTGTGGGAGTCCCAATCTGGACATGTGCTCTCTCCAGAGGGTGGCACAGTACGAAGGCTACAGCAAGACTGACCCCACTGTCCGGTAACAATTCTGCAATCATATCTGAGAATTACACAAATAATGCTTCTTTGCAAAACATGTCAGGCTGCTACTCAAATGTTACTCTCCAGATAAAACCAGATTTGGCTGAATTTTTTTTTTTTTTTTTTTTTTTTTACATTATACTGACCAAAGTCATTTACTTTTATCAAATTACCTGATTTTGATTCATCAAAACATCCACAGAGACATCCACTGGAGCTGTAATTGATCCAGGTGCTCACAGCATAGAGTAAAAACAAATAATAGTTGGTCAGAGGTTCATTTGCAAAGTGTAGTCTTCTGTGATATCAGTAATGCAAAGACCAGTATCACAAGTGATATGAGTCTAATAGACTACATATCATCACTTGTGTCTCCAAAATGGTAGCTTTACAGGAAAAGGAAAGAGCTTTATTTTTTAACTTTCAGTGTAATTGATGTAAAGAGATTTTATTCCAAGTAGTTTTGGAACCTTGTTTGGAGCTTGTGTTTTTAAATGATGTCAAGAAAATGAAAAATGACAAACAGGATATAGTGTTTTGTTCCGACTGAGACAATACATGTACATAACTGCAATGTCCACCATATATCTAAAAATATATCATTTATTTGCACCCTATTTCTAGTTTTTATTTTTTTTTGCACAGACTACAGTTTATTGCATTGAGCACATGGTTTAAAGCAGTGTTTCTCAGCCCTGGTCCTGAAGGCCTACCGCCCTGCACTGTGTAATGTTTTCCCTGGTCCCAACACACCTGATCCAACAAATCAGCCAATTAACAACTGCTCACTAAGTTGAAGTGGGTGTGTTAAAGCAAGGAAAACACTAAGGTGTGCAGGACAGTGGGGCTCTAGGACGAAGCTTGAGAAATATTGGTCTAAAGGAAACTAAGCATATGGTTTAAAGGGATAGTTCATCCAAAAATTATGTTTGTACAGTTTTTCTTTTTCCCCAAGTGAAGTCAGTTGTCAACATGTGTTTGGTGTCTGAAGTTTGCTTCTTTAGTTTTGCACTGGAACTATGAGGCTACTGTTACTTTCAAGCACTGGAAGTCAGTGGCCTCTTCACCACTGTAGATCCAAATGTTTTCCAGGGCCGTACTGTGACATTCCTTCCATTTTGAACTGTGTCCATGAGGAAATGCCACTCATCGGTGCTCAGAACTGTCCAGCCCTACAGTACTACTAGTAGCTGTAGTGCCAAACTACAACAGCAAACTTCGGACACCAAACATGTTTTGGCTGCTTGGCTATGATTGGAATAAGAGTTGGAGATTGGAGTCGTGTAAATTTGATTTTTTCACTGAGCAGTTCATTTAAAGAATATATTATTTGGTGATACAGTGCATTCTGGGACGTGGTTCTGGCCTTTCCTCTGGAGCTGCAGAAGAGGCTTCTGCACTTCACCACAGGAAGTGACCGTGTTCCAGTGGGAGGGATGGCCGACCTCAACTTCAAAATCTCCAAGATTGACGTCTCCACAGACTGGTAATTAACCCCGAGTCAGATCGTTTGTGTATGTGGTTTTAGATTAACTGTAAGCTTCAAATCACATTAACTGCTCGTTTCCTCTGTGCAGGTTGCCCGTGTCGCATACGTGCTTCAACCAGATCTGCCTGCCTCCCTACAAGAGCAAGAAGGAACTGAGGCAGAAGTTAACCATTGCCATTTCAAATGCTGAGGGCTTTGGCTTGGAGTAAACTGTAATGGTCCAGTGGAAAAGATTATTCATTTCATTACTTTGAATCAGAATCTGAACCTTTTCATTTGCCAAGTATAAGCAGTTTGTCTTGGTGCAGGTGTTAACATAATTTCCAATAAAATATAGAGGAAATACATATTTTTACATAGTTTTTCTTTATTTTTATTGAAAGTTACGTTTATAGCTGCACTGAGACCCAAGACTTGTACACTTTGTACTTGGATAGTTGAAAGATTCCGATTGTGATTGAAGTTTTTGAGGAATAGTAGCTAATTTTTTTTTGTGTAAGGAAAGCACATTAGGCCACATTAGGTTTGTGAATTCCACACTACAGCTAGGCCTGTCACAATTATTACATAATCATATGATTGCAGTTGTTTGAGCTGACCTCAGCTATTTTCCACAGTTGTTAGCGTTCACAGTCATATGTTTACATCACAACAACCATCAGCTGGGTTGAGGCAAACGCATGTAAATAAAGGAAATCAGAAAGCACATTTATTGAGACACATCATTGGTCTTAGAGAAACATAAGTTTTAATTTCCGATTGGTGCTATAACACCTACAGAGGGCAGCAGTGAGTAACGTTTGTTTATTTGAGCTTGAGCTGTTTCTGTTGTCAGTTGGGAACTACTAAGTATTGACCATTAGCCTGATAGCTAATCGACCAGTTTGGTCACTTTGGGCTTGTACTTTTAATAGTCGCAATCATTGAAAGGACGATTAAATTGTTAATTGGAATTATTTATATGGCAATTAATCATTGCTAAAATGTTGACTGTGACAGGCCTAACTGTAGCTAAATTTGAAGTTTTACTAGCATTTAGCCATTAGCTATGGCTGTGGTGTGATAGGATGTGTTGTGCTGTGTATGTAATTGCTAATAGTTACACTTTGTCATGAACCAGGATTCTAGGAAGAATCCAGTTAATCTGTACCGTATACCTAGAGGGTTTCAGGTATTGGACTCATATGCATATTTGATTGCATTATGTACATCATAGACCAAACCTTGTGTTATATTAGACTATTTCATTTCAGTATGAATGACACAGAATATCAGCATTTGATATGTTTAAGACGTAAACCAGGAGCCTACTTGGTAATGATGGAGAACTATGTAAATGGTTAGTGAGAGCAAACTTCAGTTTGACAACTTTGAGACTGGCTGGCAGGACTGAAGTCTACTAATGTAATCCCACAGTCCGCCAGTGAAGAGGCTGAAAATAGGCCAGAGAGAGGCTTGCTGTGTGTGAAAATAGCTTGGCAAACAGTCTGTCACTAGCACTGCCTCTGCTCTGAGTGCTTAAAGTGACAGTGCTCCATCTCCCTGGCTACACTCTCTGGCTGGTAACTCGAAGCCTTTTTGTCAGGCTGTAATTGAGTCAAAATATTCCTCCGCTATTCCAATGTAGGGCCGTTAAAGCTGTTAATGTTCCTGGAATTGAATTAGAAATCGCTCGTGTTCAGAAATGGTTTTGTTATGTATATAATAGTGCAACGTGTTGACGACCCTTTCTTAACCTCTGAAAGGAAAACAACCATGCTAACGTCTGCTTTTGCGGCCGTTACAGTGACCATTGTGATGACTAGCCATGATGAGGGCTGTTAGTTTGTACTAGATTCGTGTTGAGTAGAGATTGGATGCTGATGGGATTAATTTATTGTCTGACTGTCTCGTGCCTGGTTTTGTATCATTTCTTAACTCGTTACGTCAAAAAAAGAACTAATGAAAATCCGAGTGATGGAATTAGTGATGGCAGTTTGTGCTGTCAGACTCGTCTGAAGTTGAGCGATCTTGCTAATAGCCAGAGAACCGCTCTTGCCTCTTCTCCCGAGTGGCTGAACTTTGGTCGCATCATATGAACTGTTTTTATCACAACTGTCAGCCACAATCTTGCAAGCGTTCACTTTATTGCTTGATGTCTTGTACGACTGAATACAGATGTATTTGCCATGTATTTATTTCAACTTTGCTCATTCTCAGTGATTAAAGTTTTACAGCAACACTGTTTGATATTTGATAATCATTCATTGTAATAACTTAAGCGCTTTTTTACTGACACTCGAGCCTTGAGTACGCAGTGCTGTTACACAAAGAATTTGAAGGTCAGATGAGCCATGTTTGCTGAGAGACAGCACGCAGTTGACTTTGGGCTGCTGCCAATTTTTGCTGTGTCACTCATTGTCTTATTGTCCATTGTAAGTATAACAGTGCAGAGACTAAAACAGTACTTACTGACTTTTTATGTATGTGCCACTTGTTTGCTCCACTGGAGGCTTTTTACGCGTTAGCCCACCACATATACAGATGTATGCTAAATTTTGGGCACCCCTTAGCCAACACTTTAGCCCACCACAATTACTGTTTATTTGATTAATTTAACACATTCACACAAAAAAAACATAAAAACGTGGTTTTATGTTTTAATATAAAACAAGCAAATAAATAGAAACTGTTAGTTGTTCATTTTCATGTAGCCAACTTCCCAGGGTCACATCATAAAATGTAGCTTAACCATTAAACAATTCAAAGAGAAATTTAAATGTTATTGATAAAACCATGCAAATTTCCAAGCTTTGCTCCAGTTTTTTTTTTTAGTTATGAACTTTTAAAGTTTAACTCATCAGGTTCTAAACTGCTCACAGAAGGACTGAACTGAGCTGAAATATTGACTATTGTTATAAACACAACACACACACACACACACACACACAC
>JAILXH010211029.1:742-11490 GCA_023558415.1 Piaractus mesopotamicus
CTAAGTGATTTGCACATCATTGAATTTTGTTTTTATTTACACTTTGCACAGCGTCCAAACTTTTTTGGAAATGAGGTTGTAGTATATGTGCTCTCACTGATGATGTAGTAGTGCTTGGTGACTTTATCTTCACCTGGAAGAGTAAATGATTTACCAAACTGACCCCCGTTCCAACTCTTGAGTACTTGTAATTTAAAAAAAAAAGACAATGCATAGATCAGCCGTTGTGCTGATATTCAGATTTACATTCAGATTTACATTTAGCACCACATCCCCCACAGTTTCTCAGTCACTGACTGAAGGCTATACACATTGAAAACACTGGTTGGATAAATATTTCTTGAGACTCAATGCAGGCAAAACTCTTGATAGTTGGCATTAAAACATGTGTTTACAACTTCTCCATTTTTACTCTTAGTCTTTATAGTGTTGCCATCAGATCAGCTCAAATCATTTGAACCTCGGTTTCATTCTTAATTCTTCACTTACATTCAAGCTCCATATTAAGTCACTCACTAAGACTGCATTGTGTTCTTTGCACAATATTGCATGTCTCAACTCGCTGCTCAGCAATGTTGATGCCAAAATGCTGGTAAACACCTTCATTCTCTCCTGCACTCCTGTAAAATTGCTCAACCAGCTTCAGTTCATGCAAAACTCAGCAGCCAGAGTCCTCACTTTACCCAGCGCACTGCACACATCAACCCCATCCTCCACCAGCTTCACTGGTTACCAACATCCTCCCGTATGAAGTAGAAAGTTCTCCTGCTAACTTTCAAAGCCCTTCATCATAGTAATAATATAGTAATAACTATACTACTGTAACTACACTAATAATTAATCAAAATAGAAACTGTATGAAAGATGTTGGAGCTGCATGTCCATGTTTCCTGGAACATCACTGACAGATCATGAGGACTGGTTCAGACAAGGGCACCGAAATCAAAACAACATTTTTACTGCATACTTAGAGCAGAGTATGAGGAAGAAGCAGGGACTGCCTCAGTCCTGGCATGAAACATGAAATAGTTGAGGTAAAACAGAGGCTCCTGATGTCGTTGATGTTGATATTAGTAAATCTGTTAATAAGTTAATAAGTAAATATGTTACCAACGCTTTTCTGGTCCAAGTTTGCCGTTATTTTAGAACTGATCTTCCAAGCTTGATAACCTCACAACTCTGTGTGGTTAATGTGGACCAGTTACACTGTCATATAACCCTCCTATCACCACCACTGTGAACAATTCTGACTTGATACGTTTCTCAAGAACAGAGCCTTTCACACCAAACCACTCTGAACGACTCTGTTTACATCTTAACCATTTAATTATGCGGGATTTCAGCTTTAAACCAGCTCCTCACAGGAGTGGATATGATGCAAGAGAAATGCACTTAATCCCTTAAAATCCCAGGTTTATTACACACCACGGCTTATTATTCAGTAACTACAGAGGCTCCAATGCAAGCTGAGCTATTCTTAGATTCTAGAAGTGTGTAGTAAAACTTGGCCTTTTAAGGGGTTAAGTTTGGCCTCTGAATCATGGATAATTGAGACGCATCTCTTCTGAACCCCACCCTGCTCACACAACTGGTCTGTGTCGAGTGCACTCAGGCTTCAGGGTGAAGGTTTACTGCAGGTCAATGTCTGTGTTTACATGCAAAGATTTTTGCCAATCCGATTGAATACATTCCGATTACAGATTCAGACTGTGTTGTTTATATGCACACTCTATTCAACAATCCGATGGAAAATGCAAAATGGCACGCATGCATGGAGAACCACTTAGAGTAAAATGTTACCATGACAGCGAACATCACGTGAGGTCCAGTCTGAGTGAGATGAGTTTTCAGTTGCGCATCATTGCATCCTATTTTTATTGACATTCTGCACAGCGTCCCAACTTTTTGGAAATGGGGTTGTATATATTTTTTTTTTCTTGCCGTAGATTAATTAGAAGTACAGTTTCATTAATAATTCTTACTTTCCACTTTATTTTTGATCACTTTCTAAATATTAATCCTCAAGATTAGCAGAATCTCTGCTACCTGTTAGTCACTGGGACCTTATTTTAAGGATGGGCTAAGAACAACTCACAAAATATGGACATGAGCTATATTTAGGACATGAGCTACAAGCCCGTGTTCAAAAATTAGTGAAAGAATCATGTGCAGCAGGAAAAGGAGTGCTGGCAGCCTTATGTGACACATCAAGAATTGATGGAATGCTGATAGAGGACAGACAGACTTGATGAACAAGTCCAAGTCTTTGATGTCCGTGCACCTCTGCCCTCCCACTACATCATGTATAAATAGAGATGATTCTTTGACCCAGACATTGTTCTTGACTGCCCGCTTGACTTGAGAAGAGAAACCTTTTACTTCTCAGAGAAACACAGTCAAGTGAGTACTGTTCAATTTTAAGTTTAATTTACAAAAGTTTAACATTTATTCTCTAAAATCTTCACTGACTTCATGTAAAATATTGAATTCATTTAAATATTTCTCTATTTACAAAGTTCTTAACAAACTCCTTCTTATTTGTCTGTTCTTCCTCTCCAATGCCAACCAACCTGTACTTTACAGGTGCTTCCGTCTTCAACTGGACTGCTAACCATTCCTCCATCCAGACTTCAAAGCCTCAGCTGATCAAGCTGATCTAGATTTGCAGCTCGTCTCTGGAAAACTCTTCCCTCACAGGTCAGTCTAACTCCTTATATATTTATATCAAATCTTAAAACCCGTCTTTTTTTTTTTTTAGCTTATAAAAGACCCCCGGCTTAAACTACCTTCTCTTTTTTAACTGTCCTGAGTTTAAGGTTGTCTATTGTCCTCGTTTGTATTTATGTTTGTCTTGGTGTTTTGTGCCTTATTAGAATTGAAAAGTCTTTCGGTTCGTTCTTGAAAAGTTCTACTTAAATACTGTGCATTATTATTATTATTATTATTATTATTATTATTATTGCACGCCATTGTCAGGAGCTATCCCTACAGACCGAGGCTTCAGACATTTAATTAAATCTCAAATACTGACTGAACACTTACACTAAAAACTACTTTAGTTCTAAGTTGTCAAAACATTTTAAAAAGGAAAAAGACTTGAGACGCTGGGTTCTTGTGGAAAGAAGGAAAAGGTCTTCGACTTTATTTCAGCATCAAGCGGCAAGTGGTCTCCGGAGACCCCAAAAAGACAGTCTCTGAACATCCGTTTTTATACCATTATCTGGGGTCATAAGATGATCATCCCACCCTCCTTATCAGTTTTTATTTCACGTTAGTCTCCAAGATGTCAGAATTCTCTACATTGCTTGATTCCCCTTAAGTCCAAATGAATTCAACACTCCTTTTTTAAAAACCGGTCCCACCCTGTTTGTACCGGTCTATCCTAACTTGCATGTGAGATCAAGAAGTTCCCTAAGGCTGGAATTTTCCATGCGCACAACCTAAGGCCTGTTCCTTTTCCTGTATTACCTTTTTGTAAGAGAAATTATATTCTCTTTTAGCCAATGCCTAATCTATCTGATTATTGATTACAACGCCTAATCTACCTATCTATTGATTAAGGGAGTATTTATTCAAAGTTTTCCATCAGCATCATGGTTTAATCAAGTAAAACTCTTGGGTTCGCAGACACGTGGTTTTAGGGAGATCAGACACCTAGTCATTCTGCCCAAATGTAAACCGAGCGTGTTAAACTGACCACAGCTATCAGATTTTGTTAGTTCCGTTCTGTTTGGCTATATTGTTGCTGTCATATTAATATTTGTTACATTAGTGTCTGCTTAACTTTACATCGTGTGAACTTTTGATGATGGATAGACCAACAGAAATGATCCAGAATGACTCAGAACGAAATCTCTTTAAATTAACATACAAAACAGGGTTTTTTTAATGCACTATTTTTGGAGATTTTGTTACAAGAGCGACATGTGAAAACAAAACAACATAAACAAAGTACAGTGTAAGTACAGTCAAGAGCAGACAGTTCAGGTACCATTACTTCCCTACCGTGGCACAGGCCAAATGGCACGTGCCCACGGTACATTCACAGGACACAGGTTTACAGGAAGTAATAGCTTTAAGGGAACTAATGGGAACTAAAGGGAACTGTGCTTGAACTGTCTGCTCTTCCCTGTACCGGGTTTCAATTTTTGATGTTTTGTGTCAAATCAAACTGATGTTCCATACTGCATACTGTGAAGGTCTAGGCAAAAAGTGCCAAAGCACTTTCTGTCCAAAGGGATAAAGCCAGGTCATTTCTATGTTGGCAGTCCAGAAATGAGGAGTTTCACTGAAAATTATTCAAAATTAAAAAAAATGAGGACTTTTATTTTGAAAAACATCTCTTAGTAAAATGACATTGTTGTCCATATTAATGTAAAATCAGCATTCATGGACATGTTATGAAGTGTTTATGTAAGATGATATGAATGTGTTATGTAGACACCCTTCAAATAAAGTGTTACCAAAGAAACCATAACTGCCATAATATGGCAATAGAAACTATTAAGCCCTACAGGGGAAAGACTTTTGAAATCTTGCAGACTGGTTAATGCAAGTATGATGGCTCCCCCACCACCAATCAGTGAGCCCCCCAACCCCAACAATATGTAAAGGGACGGAATGTGTCACATCCATTTACTACATAGGTTTATATATATAAATATATAAATGTGTGTGTGTATTCTTTATCCTTTATACTAAACCTTAATGCTTGTTTAATGCTGTCTAAATAACAAACTATTATATAAATAATGCTGTGTACTTCACTACACGTCCTTAAGAAAGATCAATTTCAACCTTCTCACTTGAAACTTGCTCTGTAATGTGTTATTAAATAGTCAAAAATGAGTTGGTAAACAAAGAATAAGATAATATAATTTGAAAATGTGTATATTAATATATATTTCCAATGTTGTGATAATGCAGGAACCTTCTACAAGAGACGTCTCCTGTCTTCCCTTAATCTCACCGCCTGCTGTCAAATATCATATAGAAGCTGAAAAGCATGTCGCAGTAAGTACATTTACATTGCAAGAGAACTTTTAACACAACAGCACTTAAATGTAGATAATGCATTAAAATTATGCACGTGATCGGGTGTCAAATTTGCCCTTTATTGTACTAAGGCACCATTATTCACTACTAGTCTTTATATGTATATTTGTATATGTTACATCCATATAATTTATTTTGGATTTATATTTATGTACATTCATGCAATAAGTAAATAGTCCTCAGTATTACAAAATTAACTGTTACAATTTTGAGATTTAAAAATGAATTGCAAAAAAAATTCAAAAGTTATTGGTGTATGAAAGTGGAGTGGAACAGCAGTAAGACGGCTTGAAAAGAGTCAAATGCTCACAGAACGAGAAAATGAGCAAGAGAACAAACTAGGAAGTCAAACACAGAAATAAAGGTTCGGTAAGGCACAGCAGTACTTCACAATGAGGCTACGGACACAAACATGTTATACAGGCATTATAGGCACATGTGATCACCCAGAGGATTCTGGGAATTGGAGTTCTTAACAGAGTAAGGAGTGGTAGTCTCTGTTAAGCTGGCAGGAGGCATGTTAAGCAGCAATTTTCACTCTCCTGCTAATGCATCCAGTAATCACTTTGCTGTGCTCTGCTCCAATTGTTCCATTCCCCACACATTTACATGAGCGCAAATAATATCTGCGTTCTATCTGTATCTGTAAGTTTTCAGTTTACTACAAGCACATCAGTTTAATTTCTCCTAGGTCTAATTTTGTTATAAAAAAAACAAAAAAAAAAACATCATTCTAAGTGATTGGATGACAGTTCAGCACCTCTCTTCACTCGAGTATCTAGAACATATGGTCCCATCTCAGATGAAATGACAACAAAGTTGATCATTGATCTTTGACCCAAGAAGCTCTGGTACCAGGTACACCTATGAACATCCTTCAGTTTGAACTTGGTGTTCATTATGGAAAGTCTAATAACAGTTTATCATTTAGGATTTAGATCTGGCAAGCCGTTCTTACCAGTCACCTCCCTTGAGGTGTCCAAGTCATTGCCATAGGAGCATACGGATACGATTTAGCTCTGAAGATCCCTAGACCACACAAGCCCTTCCGGCACACCAAGCCCCCAATCCAGGAAGGGTGTGCACAGAGTTCCATAAAGACATGGTTTGACGATTACTGTGTGGAGGAACTCTACTGGCCTGCACAGAGCCCTGACCTTTACCCCACTGAACACCTTTGGAATTAACTAGAACCCTCTCATCCAACATCAGTGTCTGACCTCAAAAATGCTCTTTAGACTGAATGGACACAAATTCCCACAGACTCACTCCAACATCTTGTAGAAAGCTTCCCAGAAGAGTGGGGGCTGTTATAGCCGGAAAGGGGGGCAACTAAGCCCATGGTTTGTACGGGATGTCATACAGGTGTGATGGTCAGTCATGTCCTCATACTTTTGGCCATACAGTGAACATATGTATATTAGTTATTTGCTACACAATGGCTGAACTGGAAAATTTATTGCTACAGCACTTCACACGCTTAACCTAAAATGTTCATGTATGATTAACCGTACTTGAAGAAAATACCTCCCAGCGCAGAGCACAGTTATGTATACAATTGGTCATTCTCGTTATTGAGATACCCCGACACTGAGTGAGCGAAGATTCACCATGTGGGTGTTGGGCAATGGTGTGCATAAACCTTGCTGTAGACAACAGCTGCCCCACCGCCTAAAAGATCTAAAAAGCTGCTTGTGAATAATCAGGAATAATGCCTGATATTCAACAAATCTTCTGTGCTGTGAATTCTGTAGACTCACACTCATTTTGGAATTAGATGCATGAACTGTAATGCAAAGTTATTATAATATGTAATAAAAAATAATTATAATAATAAAAGTCCAGACCTGCTGTTGCGACCTGGCTATTTAAGCTAACTTAAATTGTTCCATTTTTAACAACTAAGTCTGCAACTCTGAAAATGGGTCAAAATTCGTTCAAGTGGGTAACAGAATAACGACCTTAAAGGCAGAGTTTGGCGACAAATCTAATTAAAATGATTCATCACTTACCCCAGATGCTTATTTAGTTTACAATAGGGGATGATAGGCTAATGTTGCTAAGAAGCACTGGACTTGGACTGTCACTGGTCTCTGTAAATAAACACCAAAATCTTAATGTATTTGCTTCAAAAATCTATCAACAATCTGAGTAAATAAGGTTTTTAATAAGAAGTGAATGAGGTAAGCTTTGTTTAATTTTTCTCCATTGTCGCTGTCTGTTTTGTGCTCACTTTAGCTATTGTCATGCAGCTAACATGCGTGATAAACATTCTTTTACAAAGTCTCACTGTAGAAACAAATAAACATCTTTTTTACCGTCCTCAATGGCGATTTGCTTGAGCACTGACATCAACTGCTCCCACGGCCCACAGTAGAGACTCTCTGCCTCAGTTGACATAACCTGGCACTTTCCACAAGTAAACCCGATTTCTGGCGTACAAGTACTCGGATATGTCCAGCAAGTCAATAGTTAATCCAGCATCCAGATGGCGCGTTTCCTCATGTATGTACTTAAGTTCAAACACATATTGCTGGAGATTTGCTTGTGAAAATTGTAATCAGACAGCATTCAGATTTTCCAAGTGCAAAAGCTTGACTTGCCTGCCAAGTCAGGTGTGTTTAGGAACTCACGTAGCCCTGCGTGTGGTCACCATTTGTATGCGAAAATCAAATGAAGATCGGGACGCGTTTCAAGTTGGCTGAGAAACATTTTTGGGCCTCTATTTACAGAGATGAGTTTGGTGACAATCCAAGTCCAGTGTTTGTTAGCAACGTTAGCCTAGCAGCTCCTGTTGTAAACTAAAGACATCAAGCATGTCTTGGATGATTGACTGTCTCTCGGGTAATTGATAAATCATGTTAACTGGATTTTAATGTAGTTATGCTATTGAGCAAGAACAAACGTCCTTTACGATGCAGCTTAAGAACCAACAATTCATTTTCAAGGGGCATTCATATTAGGGTCCACAAGGAGAGTGAGACGGCTCCCAGTACTCCCAAAAGTCCAGAGTTATGCCATATAATGTAAAACATACTGGATGCTGCCTTTTATTGCAAGACACATATTTAAATTTCCCTAATTTCTGATAAACTGTACGTGTCTACTTAAGATGCTGTAGTTTTACAGAGTAATGGAATATTATGGCGATTAAAAGGCCATGGAAGAAGAACTTGCTATGCTGCCTCCTAAGTGCATCTTTTCCCTGCTATGATATTGTGGACAGGGCAGGTTAACATCATGACATGGGCAACACATGCTTTATATTGCACTTCACTGAAAGCTTGTGTACCAACATTGCACACATTTCTGTTTTAGTAAAGTACTTAGTAAATTATTTAGGTATTTTAATGCCACTGAGGGTATTTCTTTCATATTTGTGCATTGATTTGCGAAATTTTTTTTTTTTTTTTCTTTAAGGTTTGTACCTGAAGAGCTCAATATCATCACCTGGAACATCAGCAGAAAAAACGACATTCAGCAAGTTGTGAACTATCTAAAAATGCAAAAGTTCCCTCTTCATGTCATTTTCTTGCAAGAAACAGCTATCGGTGTGGATGGGGAAACAAATCTAAATGATTGGCATGCTTTTTACACAAAATATAGTGATGATACTAAAGGAGTGGCCATTTTGGTGAAGAAAACGGAAAATTTGCAGTTTGAACTGTATAACCAGGAGGTTGACAGGAATGGGAGTTATGTTATTGTCCAGTGTAAACTGCGAGGTCAGGAATACACACTTGTGAGTGTGTACAACCGTACAGATGACACCACAACTTTAGACCTTCTCACACCGTTTCTGCGGACAATGACCGTAGGAACGCTAGTGATCGGAGGAGATTTCAACACTACGTTCAGCCTGAATGACAGAGCTTATGCATTACCACCCAGCACAGAGTTACAGCGCTATGACGAGCCAAATTATCAACATATTAAAACCCTAAAACTTGTGAAAAAATTCATGGAGTATCTTCAACTGGATGATGTCTTTAGAGAAAAATATCCTACACGTTTTGACAATAAGTGTTTCACTGTTCACACAACAGCCAAGGGCCAAAAGCCAGTCTTCTCTAGGTTGGATTATTTCTTTATTCCAAAGAAACACATGGGGTTGGTCAAAAAATGTGCAGTTCTTACCAACGACAGAAGAGGCCACAGGCCGCTGTTTCTGCAGCTTGAAGTCAAATACAAATCAGAAACGGAAGATGATTATCAAAACGTTAGTTCAGTTGAGATTGTGGCAGCCGTTCAGTTTCTGCATCTAAAGTTAGATATAAAGAGAATTCATTCCTTAAAGGAGAAGTATAATCAAATTCTTAATAACGAAACCCCCTTACCACAGAACATGTGTTCAGTAGGAAAGAAAAACTTTTTTGATGAAGAATATCTTATCTTAGCCACAATTCTGGCCTGGCGTTTAGAAAATGGGGACAAGGCAAAAACAACAGACATTAGCCAGATTGGAGAACACCAGACAGGAAACTACTGGAACCGAAAAATTAGTCCTCAAATTGAGTCAAAGGTTAAATGGTCATACTTACAAAAATGCATTTCAGAAAAAATGAAAGATCACCCTTGTTTTGACGATTTCAGCATCCTGGAGCAAATGTTGCAAAATGATGCAAAGACAGGAAAAAAACAACTGTGGAATGTTTGCCCCTTAACTTATATTCTACTTAAAATTACAGCATAGAGCAACACCAAGTTGAATGAAAAAGTCATTAATTATTATAATATTAATATACTAATATATAATATTAATATTATAATAACAAATATATATTATAATATTAATATACTAATATATAATATTAATATTATAATAATAAATATATATTATAATTATTTACCTAGAGAGGCCACAGATTATTTACAGACCAATTTCAAAAAGTTTGGATAAAAAACCAGAGACTAGTTCGAAAAGTATTATTTTCAAACAGTTAACATTTACCAAAAACTAAGCATTTTTAAAATAAAATTGTAGTTGCAAATTTGTTAGGCACACTCTTCTACATTTGATTCATATGGATTTTGTAAATATGTCTTGATAACACATAATAATGAATTGATTTTCATCCCCCCAGTGGCCAAATGCATTGAAACTTCACTGGTTGTTAGAAAGTGGCTACATAAAGACATCTTTCAAGTTTGAAGATGATTGGTCAAAGTTAAGCCTGTCAAAAGCCTGCTGAATGCTGATTGGCTGATGGCAGCCATAAATTTCAATGTATCAAATTGTCCTTAGAGATTCACTTGTGCTCTGTCCAGTAGATGCTGCACGTCAAGTTTCAGCTTGATCGGATGCTGAGAGAGTTAACTGGCAATTACCCCGCCCCCTAATGACATATGCCCACCAAAACTGATATACCAACACAGAATCTTCTTCTGAATGTGCCTGTCAAGTTTCAATGTTTTTGCCTGAATCATTCTCAAGTTATAGAGTTTAAATGAATTTTAAATTATGTCAGAAGGGTTAATTAGCATACAGCAGCCATACTGTTTACAAAAGTCTACATGTTTTTGATAATTATTGATAATCAGGCTCTTCTGAATTTTGGGATATCAATTACATGAGGATCGGGCAAAGTTGTTTGTCTTGACCCAAGGAATCAGGAAGAAAAAAAAATGTTGTCTTTACACATTTTGGTTTAGGAGTTATGAAGCAAAACCTTTTTTTTTTTTTTTTTTGCTCT
>JAILXH010211056.1:6904-17699 GCA_023558415.1 Piaractus mesopotamicus
ACGTTTCCATTAAAGCGGAGCATAATTAAATGGTTAAGATGTAAACAAAGTCATTCAGAGTGGTTTAGTATGAAATTATCTGTTTTAGAGAAACTTACAGAGTCAGAATTGTCCACAGTGGCGTTGACAGGAACCAGACGTCTGAAGAGGAGTGTTTAATCCCTTTAAAAGCTCCCCCACAGAAAGTTATTACATGAAATTGTGATGAATTTGCTGCCTGATGCCCAAAACATTGTTCTATAATAGTTTTGAGATAAACATTTGGGCTACAGTGTCCTTTTTAATAAGCATAAATGTTAGGAGGCAAATTAGTCCCCAATGAGGCTTCTTATTTCTATATTTACCACTATTTGACCATTAACAACATTACATATAAACACTCGGAAGGCACTTGTAGGAACAGAGCCCATCCCCACTGTTTGTGTCCTAACCAGATTTCCGGAGTCTTTGGTAGGAAAAACAGTCCCATGACATTACACCTCCCCCAGTACAAACTACAGGTAGTTCATCTTCTAGTTTTCAAACTAAACCCACCTTTGTGTTGTTTTGCAAACTTCAGGCACTTAAGTTTGTGCTTGGATGACAGCAAAGGCTTTCTTCTGGCAAGCCTTCCAAATACATGGAGGTAGCATCTAATTGGAGTGTGAGAGAGGACACAACTTACTCCTGCAGTTACCCAAACATGATTCTTGGAGAAAGTTTTGAGTTCAAGGAGGACAGCTGGACTTTCTTTTACCAGCAGTTGTTTGAAACTTTTTAATCATTGCCCTAAAAGTTGATATGAGGATTTTCAGGTGTGATGATTTTGAAGCATTATTTATAGATGTTGTCTGATTTATTCAGACAGACAGGCTTTTGCTGCAGTTCATCTGCGTTTTCTCTGATGTACCCCATGCTGATGGGTAACTAAGGGTATTTGGCTTCAGGTAAACTCATAGTTATTATACTGCAGTTAACCTCATAGTTATTATACACCAGTGAAACCTTGTAGTGATTATAAACCAGCGAAACCTCATAGTTATTATACTGTAGTTAACCTCATGGTTATTATACACCAGTGAAACCTTCTATTCAATATAAGCCAGTAAAACTTCGTAGTTATTAAACAACAGTGAAACCTTGTAGTTAATATAAACCAGAAAAACCTCATAGTTATTATACCCTAGTTATCCTCATATTTATTATACACCAATGAAACCGCTTATTTATTATACACAAGTGAAACCTCAGAGGTATTATACACCAGTGAAACCTCATAGTTAATATACCAGTTAATATATGCAAAAAAGTTGAGATGCTGTGCGAAATCTATATAAAAACCAAATGCAGTGAGTTTAATAGTTTAAAGTCTCTAAAAGCTGCCTCAAGTTTGTACATAAATTGCTTATATACACTGACCGCTAAAAAAAATATGTAGAAAAATCTAAATGTGTGAGTTTCTCTACAATAAACCACTCCGAATAACTTTATTCACAGTGAATGAGTTATATAGAAGTTATCTCCTTTAAGTCATGTTTTCAGTGTAAGATTAAGCCATTAAAGAACAAAGCTGGTGTCTCCATGATTTTGTCAAGCCTCTGTTTAGTATATTATTCTCACACTCAGAGGTTATGGTAGAATGCACTGTAGATACATTATATATCTATATTATATGTAGCATATAAAGTAGAATATTGTAGTATATTGTTGTATATAGCAGTACAACATGCTTGTGTTTCTGAGGAATACATAATGGTTCTGTACTTTACCTGAGCCTCCTTTTCTTGTAGAATTACTCCCAAGTTGAGAGGAGGCATGGAAGAAGAGGCTCTGAACCCACAGCACACCTCTCATGGCACCACTGAGAAGCCCCAATATGTGATAAAGTCACCCATAACACATCTTCATCTGGCGATGAGGGACAGTGAGTAGAGCAGATGCACCCCTAAAAGACAGGATTCATATCTATTGTACATGGCATGTGCCTGAGAATGCAACCTTAATCTAGTCAGTTTTTTTTATAACATAGTCCTTAGAACAGCAGCAAAGCTGCTGGGAAGTAGTGACAATTCCACAATTCCCGAATGGACTTTTAAGAGACAGGGACCGATAAATCACAGCAAGCATTTGTTAATTAGGAAATGACCTATAAACACATACAAGCCATGCTGACTTTTCCAGATCAGCTTACCCAGACTTTTACTGTTGATAATTCACACAGAGGTTTTAGAAAGGACAGTGCTTGCCAAAAACGTAGATGAAGGACCTCAGTCAGCCTAATGCTCCGCAGCTCTGTGAAGTAATTCTTCGACTCACAAGAGGGCAGTAGAGTGCAAGTTAACTGAAAAGATTTATTATGAACATTTTCATGGATCTTTCATTGTCGCTGTTCTTAGGATGGTCATTATTCGTGGTGTGAAGGGCAACTCATATCATGACACAACCCTAACATGACTAAACAAGGCCGTCCCTAATCTGATCCCTATTCATTTTTTCATTTCTTACTTAATCTTAAATAGCCAATGTGTGAACATACAGTACATATATGTCCAAAAGAGTGCCCAGTCCGCAACAGTAACATGCGTATACAAGTCTGAGCAATCATGCACACACACTGCACTGAGTTTTCAAAGTCGGTTTTTCCCTTCCTGTTCCCCTCGCTCATTTAATTTCCATGCTGCAGTAGAACTGCTTTGTAATTTCACTCAGAGTCTCTCAGTGTTCCCGCCGGACCGCCGCAGACTGACTGAGGATGTGGATGTGTGGGATGCAAAATAGTCATTCCAGGATTTCTTTCCCGGTGGAACCTGACTCTGTGTTTGTGTATGCAATCTGTCAGAATGTCTTTCCACATCTATCCTCCTTTCTGGAAAGCACACCGATCTCGCGTTGAGCGTGGTGCTTCTTCGGCTGCATATCTGTATGTTTTCTGTAACCTCCTGCTTCCATACGTGGCAGCTCCTCATCCCCTGAGTGAATTGCTTTTCCATCATTACCAGTCGGGGTAAAATCGCACATATTTCATATGGTCAGGAAAGCGTGTCCTGCTCTTCGCAGAGAGTGTGGAATTTGAACGGTGTCCAACATATGTTTACATCCGTTTCTATGCATGATTGTGCCGCTATACAGTGTTTGAGTATGCACATTTTTTATTCCAGTCCAGACCATACTATAAGTGTACGTCCTGCTGAGTGGGGCGTGTAGAGCTCTCCTGCGTGTCACGCCGTGTGCGAGCGTACGTGTATGTGTGTGCGCCTGTGTGTATGATTTTTCTGCCACTCTGCTGCACGGTCGTAATTGTCTTTCTGTTCGTCTTTGTTCCGTCTGGCTGCCTCCATCTGACAGTTTGACTGCTCGCCTCAGTCTGTCTCTCCATAGTGATGTCCTCCGCAATCTCAGCCCTGCCTCCACACAGGCGTACAGACTGGGGGAGTTGCGGAAAGTTTACTTTACAGGCAGGCCCTGTGTTCTCACACAAACAGCTGCTATTCTTCTGACATTTTGATGTCTCTTATTTGAGTCTCTTTGTGCTTCTGGGAGTGAGGTGCCTTTGGCATCTTCTTTATTTCCCCTCTCATCTGCTCCGCGCTCTCAAACGGAAGATTGAGAGCTGTGTGCTTTACTTTCTTTTTTGACTGATCAATTATTTAAAAGGCGAGCGCTCGCCGCGCACGTGAAAAGAACACTTATGCAAATAATTGCAGGGGCCAGTCGAACGGCGAGGACGCCGAAGGCAGAGAGAGAGAGAGAGCCTCTGAGGTAGAGGCACTTTGACTGCAGGTAGAACAGTAAAATATGAGTTAATGCATTGTCTTGTCAGTGCGGGCGCATTACTGAATGGGAGAGAGGACTCAGTCAGTGCCAGAACAGCCATCTGCCGGAGTCCTCTGTGAATGCGCTAGTGTTAAAAGCCCAGACTCTGCCATTAGCAGCATACACACACAGGCTATGTGCTAATGAAAAGCTATGCGCTCTATTATAAGACCCACTCTGTCTGACTCTTAGGGGACTAGCCACAATGGATTAGTGCATTTCAGGATGTAGGGCACTCCATAGGAGACTGTGCTTTGATTATGCATGACTAAAATAGGTGTGCAAGTATGTGCGCGTGTGTACGTGTGTGCGGGGAGCTTCGTTTACTTACTGCACGGTGTGTGTTAAGGTTAGGAGTGTCCCAGGAGTGACCTAACGTTGACAACACATAGTCCCCTGTTGGCTTATCGTGGAATTACAGTTGAACCTTAAACAGGTTAATGCTATTCAAGAAGGTAAGCTAGCTCACTACCAGGGCTGTTGGGACCCAGTTGCCTTGGGCCCCGTAACATCTTTATTGGACCCCTTATATCACTACTGCGATTTTATACCCAGGACTCATGGGTACATTCTTAAAAAAGGGTTCTTTACCAAAAGCAGTGGCTCTATATAGAACCATGAGCACTCAAAGAACCATTTGAATGCTTAAATGGTTCTTTGTGTGGTCAAATGGTTCTTCTCAATAAAGAAAACCCAGTTGTATCGGGTTCTTTAAAGAAGGGTTCCACAATTGTCAACCCTTTTTCAGTCCTGTATAGTACCCTTTTTGCTAAGAGTGTAGTTACACTAACTTAAAGGTGAAGTCCATTGATTTTTAAAAAATGTGCATAATTCTGTCCTGGAGATGTAAAAAAAAGTGGGGGGTTGATGTGAAGTGGTTTGTTGTTGTAGAGAAACTGACCAACTCTCATTCAATTCAGTGGTAGTGATAGGAACCAGGGGTCTCGATGTCTACAACACAAATATAGCTATTATATTTAATATCCAAAATGAGTTTTATATGTAATATTGATAATGGTAAAGTAGTGATAAATCTAAATATTAATCTACATTTACTTCTGGATGCATTTAAAAAATATGTTTTAGGCCAAAACCTTCTCTCAGAGAGACCATACTACAACAGAGACCATACGTCCAATCCAGAATGGTGAATGGTTAATACTGACACTCTTAAAAAGAAGGTTCTTCAAGGGTTAAAGAACCCTTTGCGTGATCAAAGGGTTCTTTGCATCATGAAAGGGTTCTTCAGACTGATGGAGACTGTCCTGTGGATGGTTCTATGTAGAACCTTTTTGAAAAAGTTCTACATAGATGTCAAGCTTGTAACAATAGAAGAACCCTTTTGGGTGCTATATAGAACCCTTTTCAAAAAGGTTTTATGTAGAACCATCTATAGCACATTCATGCATATTTTCCATCAGTCTGAAGAACCCTTTAATGATGCAAAGAACCCTTTAATCATGCAAAGGTTTTTTGAGTGTTCATGGTTCTGCAAAGAACCATGTTCTTCACTAAAGGACCCTTGAAGAACCCTCTTTTTAAGTGTGTAGATATATAATAGACACAAGTACCCAGTTTCATCATTATTCATCCTTTTTTATCATTACAATTGTGCTCAAATCCTAAAATACAGTTAATGCTTGTGTTGTTAGGTGTGCAGGTATTAAAGCAGGACATTGTATGTGTACTTGGGCTGGCCTGAATAATTTGCATGCTCAAGTATTTCGCTGTTGTCGGAACAAAACCGCAACAGTGATTTGTTTGTTACAGTGGTATTTGATTTTGTATTTAGTAATCAGAACTTTTCATTATTTTATCATTTTAGCCGAATCTATAGGACATTTCATCAGCAAAGCCATTTAAAAAGGATATTTATTTATTTATGATGTGGAAAATGTTAACAATAGTTGGTTTAGTTTAGGCATTCACGTCAACAACTGCATAACAAACTGCACTGCTCTCCATGTGGCCGCTGAGGCTAAAAGAACAAAGATGCCTTCTAAAGGAATCCTGTGTAAGAGCACTTCTGCTGCCACTTCAAGCTTTGTCCTCCTCATGTTCAGGGTGGTACTCAGCAAATAAATAGAAATTGTGCACTAAAATGTGCAAACAAATGCCATACTTAAGTTTGTTGCCTGTACAGGACATGTTAACTTATTTTCGCTTAGAAAATCAACAAAACATTTGCGTTCAGCTGTGAATATTATTGTTTTTGTGACTGATTTTGAGAACGAGTATTTGCATATTCGTTCGTAAATACCAACAAGTATTCGAAGCCTGTAAAATGCTGTTTGGGACAGTCCTAGTATGTACAAATGGGTGCTTTTTGAGGTACCTCAGAGAGCAGAGCAACATGGACCAGAGCAGGCCAGCACACCTCCCACAGCACAACACGGACACTATTCTCCACACGGAAATGCATCCAAGTCGTATTATTGCCACTGCAATGCTGTACAGTGCACCCAACACATTCAGCTACCACTTTGTTTTTGTCTGATAATAGTGTGGACTGTTGGACTGTTGTAACCGCTGTAAGAGCTGAGCCAATCTGCAAATTACATTGCAAGCGGCGATCATTGGGGTCCAAGCATGACATGCCTTATGGAGCCAGTATAGGCTTTTAGCAGATAGAAGACAAATGATGGGTAGGGTTTTTAGCATTGCCTTGGTTTATAATAGTTGTTGTAAAAGGATCTCAAAAGGAGATGCCTGTCAAACTTTGTACACACTGACCTTGGTATGAAAAGCAAGATTTTTAATAAGACAAAATACCTGGAAAGCAGTACAATTTTTGGACATGACTTGTACTGGCATAGTTGTTGAACTCAGAAAACGGTATTACTCTACTCTAATTACTTTTGTCCTCTGTATTTTATTTTCAGAGTGCATCATACTCTCAGAAATAAAGGTAATAAACTGTCACTGGGGCATTAACCCTTTTGTCACTGGGGTGGTACCCTCAGGGGTACATCTTAGTACCTTTAGTCAGGGAACAAAACTGTACCATAATCCATTGAAATGATATTTTCTAAGTTGTATTGTCTCCACACACCCCGACTCGCCTCCAGGCTTTTTATTTTATTGTTCTGTTTTAAACACATGTACAAATATATATTTTTCACCTGGAAAAACTTATTTAAGTTACACAATTGGACCTTAAAACCACTGTTGTACATTTGAGGTACATTGTTTGTACCCTAAGGAATGAAAAATGTACCTGCACAGAACCTTTATTTCTAACAGTGCAGAATGCTTAAATTAAAATCACTCAATTTTGACATCTTTTTCACTGCCCATGAGTTTGCATGTGTATGTCTGTACAGGTGCAACACCTTAACAGTCTGTACTAAGTCCAGATTTTGACCTCTGACCTGTGCTCCTTCAGTTTCTCTGTAAGTCCCACAGCAGTGCTCCTTCAGACACAAGGTTAGATTTTCACCCACCACCTCATCGACTACAAATCATGAAAAAAACACACAGAGTTAACACCCTGTGAATTGTGTGCAGCTGCACAGACCATTTTGAAAGCCATTTTCCTGAAATTACATTCTCATTTGAGGGTCTTGCCTGCATGACTTCGTCAAATAACATTTTTTTGTGTTTTAGTTTTGTTTATTTGTGTCAGTCAGGGCAAGCTACAAAACACAGGAGGTTTAAAATAACTCACTCCCACATATTTGCTTTGCTTACGTTCCAGAAATTAAGTAGGTTGTTTTGTTTTCCTCGTAATGAATTTGAGGAATTTATTGAATTAAGTCAGATCGCAAATTAGCCCCTCTGAGAAGCTCTCTCTTTTTTCTTCCCTTTTTCTCCCTCTTATTCTGTTCTCCTCTTTTGGCTTTTCTACTTTATGTAAATCTATCTGTTTGTCTCTCCTTCATTTCCTCACTTCTCAAATCCCTCGTTTCATCCTTTTTATTTTTGTTTTTTACTGGCAATGCCGGCTACAGCTCAACCGCAGTGTTGCTGCAGACACACAGCCATTTAGACACATTCACACAAAGACTTTTTGCTTGTTGCTCTCCACAAACATCACAAATAAAGCTCTTTGTGTGAGAGCACCTTTTCAGTGTGGTAGGTTGTTACAGAGGAGCAGTGGTGTGTCTCTGTGAACAGCTGCTTGGACTAATGACTGATGTGTTAACACACACGCACACACTTACACAAATGCACAAACAAATGATGAAGTACTTTGCCACAGATGCTTCCCGTTCACACCAGCATCAATTATCGATATTCTACCACAACTGCGGTCTTCCACTGAAGAGACTCCAGCCCCGGCACACCACCTAAGACGACACTTTGTGTGTTTATACGTTCTTATTGCAGTGCTGTCCTTCCTCTGTCCCTCTCTTTGCTGTCTCTCCAAGGATCTCCCGCTATCCAGTCTGCTTCCTTCCCCTTGCGCTCTCCTCTATGGGGACAGAGGCCTGTCCCCAGCAGCAGATTGTGGCCATTTATGTACACATATTGTATTAAATAGTTTTTTTTTTTTTGTTTGTTTGTTTGTTTGGTTTTTGTCAGAAACTGTTATAAACTAAAAGGTTTCAGGACTGCTGCAAGGACCTGACAACATGAACTTACTGAAATTCGTTATTCTAATGATACTAATAAATGTACTTTTTCTGCACTATGAAAAAATGGAGTTTTAACATAAAAAGTTACAGGGCTATCTTAAATTTTCTTAAATTCAACTTCTAATAGTTATTTTTCAAAACAAGAATTTGTGCTATATACTCTGCCAACTGTTAAAGCACTTTTCTTTTACAGTGTGGAACCGAAGGATACCAAAATGTGAAAAGAGAGCAAGGTCTGGTGATTGGTGAAGTTGCTTTCATTTTTAATTTTCACAAATTTAATTTTTTTTTTCTTTAACCCCTTAACATTCCAGGTTTATTACATACACTATAAAAAAAATGGCTTGTCAGACTAACCTAAAAAAAATTACTTCATGCCGTAACATGTAAATTGACTGGTTTTATTGAACCTAAATAAATACTTTGAATAAACAATTCTTTGAATCAATGTAATTTCTTAAGTTTAATAAAACTAGCTCAGTTGCTCATTACTACATGAAGTAATTTTCTTAGGTTGATCTGATGAGCCATTTTTTATTAAGGCTTATTACTCAATACCTACAAGGACTTCAGTGCAAACTAATGGAGCTTTTTTTTAGGTTACAGAAGTGTGTAATAAAACTTTGGGTAAGGGGTTAATAGCATTCAAACAGTGGGTTGCAAGACTAATATGTATAAACTAGTATTGTTTGCACCCAGCACAATCAGTTTTTGTCTGATATTACTGTGGACTGTTGGACTGTTGTAACCGCTTTAAGAGCTAAACCACTGTCTGCAAAGTACATCACAAATGGCGATCATCGGGGTCCAAGCATGACGTGCCTCATGGAGGCAGTATAGTCTTTTAGCAGATAGAACACAAATGATGGGTAGAGTTTTTAGAATCGCCTTGATTTATAATTATTTTTGTAGAGGGATCTCAAACGGAGATGTCTGCCAAATTTCATACACACCGACCTTGGTATGAAAAGCAAGAGATTTTAAACAAATAAGACAAAATACCTGGAAAGCAGTACAATTTTTGGACTTGACTTCTTCTGGCATAGTTGTTGAATTCTAAAAAAAAACTGAATTATTTGGGAGTAATTACTTTTTCATGCCTCATTTTTATGTTCAAATCACTCAATTTTTGACATGTTTTTCACTGGTCACAAGTTTGCATATCTGAATATGTTACTTGGGAAATTATTAGCCTTAAGATTAGATATTTGAAATATGGCTTTATGTATATCTGCTATTAAATGTAAAACACAGTAAATTATATGTGGACTGAGCTATATTAGTAGTGTCATTGCAGTGTTCTCTTTACAGCAAATGTGTTGAGAGACAAGATAATTATGAGATAATTATAGAGCTCTTTGAATTTGAAGGCAGTTTTTTGGCCCCTTAACGGCTCCACCTAAAACAGTCACCACTGTTTACAGGTTCCCTATAATTGCTCTAAATCTGTCTTTTTATGATACATGCATGTTCAGTCTTCTAGAAGGACTGATGATACAATGTGCCTTGTATTTTTTCACACTACATATTATCGTATTGCCATCCCCTACAGCTATTGCTCCTGTACTCAGAGACATGGCCAGCTTCTGGAACATGATATCTTCCTCTCAGTCTTTCCCTTTTTGTCTGTCCGTCTGGTGTGTCTGCTGTCTAATTCATAGTGACAGCAGAGGTTATGTAGCGTCTCTCACTGGCTCTGTGCTACACCCTGGTCACACTGACGACTGCAGGGGCCAGGCCTTTATTCTGTTTTGCTCAAAAACAAAAACCTTGATATTTTGATGAGGAAGAAGTAGAGTGTGTATTACTCACACAAACACACACTCTCCTCTCCCAAACACACACACACACACACACACACATGTACTGTCACACATTCAGGCCTCTAGCCCCGGTCCCTGTTTAATTACGGACAACTAATTGGCCCTGGCAGCTTCACTCATGAAAGTGTTTGAGGTCTGATGGCCCTGTGGTCATTCACACAGACACACACACACACACGCTAGACACACACTTGTACACACACATGCACACACTATCAGTTTGGCATAAAGCCAGGTGGAGACTGAAGCCAGCCAACATAAAAAAACACTTAATGGAAACCTGGCATCAATAAGAGGAAGCAAGAGACAGAGAGAGAGAGAAAAGAGAGATAGAGAGGGAGAGAGAGAGAGAGCAAAGGGAATGCATGCAAAGGGAATGATGAGGGGATGAAACGCGATAGCCAACGAGAGATTAGATGAGATCTCTATCTTTCAGCTCATTAATTGTTCAAGATATCCTTTTCTTTCTCCTTTGTGATTTTAACGCACTTCTAATTAGCTTATATTTCAGGAACTTTTGGGTCTGAAATCTTATTTATATCTATTCTAATAAATTCTCTTTCATTTGATCTTTTCTCTTTTTTCAAAAAAAAAAAAAAAAAA
>JAILXH010211074.1:0-14653 GCA_023558415.1 Piaractus mesopotamicus
ATGGCAAAAAGAGGTTTGCATTTACATTTTATTGTTTAAATTTTAATTTCTTTTTTGGCTGGATTTGCCTCCCATAATTACAGAGCTATGGGGCGTAACGTCATTAAAAATGCATTTTCTTGACTTCTATCTGGATTTCTTCTCTGCGACTCGGGACTCCGCCAATGGCAAGCATGATGAGCAATTTCATCAAGAGATTTTAAACATGGAGAAGTAGTACCAAGGGAAAGGGAGTCCTAGTATGGTTGTTGACTACTGAAGAGATGTTCCAGAAGCGAAATACAGCAGAAAATCAACTACTGTAACTAAGCAATTATACTTTATTACACTTTTTTTTTTTAACATTTTCTTCAAAACTTCCATTGCATATCACATAGAATCCTTGGGTGGTAGAAAAAAAAAAAAATCTAAAAACAGATTTGAATTCAGCACACAAAACATTACCAAAAATAAACAGACACATTCTTTTTCGTTGAACTATACCTTCCCTGTGAGGATGACGACACTGGTGTCGGGGTCATAGAATGGGATGAGAGTCGAAGGTGACACATCAGTTGGAGCAGCAGCCACAGCTCCAGAGGCCAAAGACTCACAAGAGTATAGGTAAAGCTGTCTCTCACTGCGACTGCAGGGAAAAACCGAGAAAGAAATAGTCAGCATAACGACTGGCATGTGCTATGCCAAATACCAGTGAAATGCAACACTATCTCTGTTGTGAAAGAAACATGTTGTCTTTTGAGATGTCTTGCTTACCAGTCAAACCCTGAAACCAGCAGGTACTGTCCATTGCAGACCCAGACTACACGCCCACCTCTGTGGCCTTCAGGCCCTGGGCCTTCCTGTGGGAAGAGAGAAGGAGAGGAAGAGATTGTGAAAGCCTGCCCCTTATGTATAATGTTGGCCTTAACTGAGGGTCTCTGGTGCTGTACTTGCCTGAGAAGGCTCAGCAGACTTGCGGGGGTCATACAAACGCACTTTTCCATCTTTACACACTGTAGCCAGGAACTTGCCATTGGGACTCCAAGCCATCCCAAAAATCTGTGAGAAAGATAATATACATCATGTCTGTTTGGTATCAGATGGCTTGTGTTCTAACAAAGAAGGTAGCGTAACATAAACGTTTTACCGGATATCACACTAATATCTCCAATCACTTCCAGTCAAATACCATTAAGAGGACTGGCAATGGAAATACACGATTAAAGAGGTCATATTTCCAACCTGAGAGAGTACGTATAACATGTTCATGCAGGAGTGGCATTAGCTTTAAATGGATATGGCACAGAATGAATTTAAAGTTCTTCTATCAAAGGTACACCAGATCGAGTCATTTAACTAATGCAATGAAAGAGGTTCTCTATGCTAATACTTACCGATTTCCTTACTTGCATGTTTATGTTTGAATTAAAGCTTCATTTTTTGAACATGCCTTTAGTGGCTGTGATTTTCTAGAATAGCTGACAAACATTATTTAAAAAAGAGCCCTGATTCTGTAGCAGTGGCTATATAAATCCAGGTGAAGATCATATGTAGAAGATATGTGATGTAATGTGATGTAAAATGGCACAGCAATTTGTTAGCTGCTCTGTTTTTACATTTGACATGAAACTGGTACAAGTAGTAGACAGACAGGCAAATGTAGACAGGAATACTTACTTGGTCTTGGTGTCCACTTAATTTTTTGACCTCATTTCCAGTGTCTAGGTCCCACAGTCGAACTGTCATGTCGTATGAGGAGGAAACCAGCAGACCTGATGCATGGGGGTGGAACTTGATGGAATAGATTTTCTCAGTGTGTCCTGTGATTGAGTAAAGCCTCATCATCAAATCAAACCGCAAAATGGGATTCTATTCTAGACAAAAGAGAAGCGCTGCTGTTTTCTTACCCTGCAGAATGCACCTTGGTTCTGTCAGTGTCTCCACCAGTCCACCTTCTGGAACCATCCACACACGGATCTTTGCATCGTCACCAGCTGTCAAGAGATGTAGTGGAATAACACTTTAAGAATGTTACAAAATGTGACCTTAACACTAGTTAAAGATAAATCTTATTGCAGAAGTAAAGCAGAACACCATTATTGCTGTGAATAAATTATCATGTCAGCATGCTAACATTTTGATTGAGTGACAAGTTTTTCAACTGGAATATACATTTTAAATCATTCAGAACATATCATCTGAGTTTGGCTGTAATGGTTTGAATGGATTTCACATGACGTAAACATCTTTTGCAACTTTTCAGTTTTAATATTTAGATTATTTTTTAAATTGTGAGAAAAAAATGAAGATCAAATCATTCAGATTATAAATTCAAATAACCGAGGACAATTTACCAACAACCAGCTTATAGGAGTCAAAGGGGTCCCAGCAGAGGTCAGCCACGTTGACTGAGTTCTGAATGGTTGGTAGAGCAGTGTCTGGTAGCTTCCCAGGTTGAGAAAGCTGCATGTCACACAAATTTACAAATTAGTCACATTTTTATTTGTTATACACACCCGTGCAAAAGAAAGGACAAAATTTAATGGTTTTATTGATGATTTTGGCCTTGTCAGAGTCAGGATTTAAACTCTATAGAGAATTATATCTCACATCAAACACCAACTAGTTTGGTAATGTTTCTCAAATGTTTGAAGCCATCAGTGCTGGGGTTGCCTGCAAGTTTACCTACAAGACTTAAAACTATGTTACTTTATCTGTTTGTTTAATGGTTTGTTGTTAAGAACACCATTAAAACCTAATGTTTTGCCATTTTGGACTTGTCCCTAAACCAGATGCCTTCACGTAAAAGTCCATATTCCATAAAAATCTTTGTTTTCCAGACAAAACTCTTTCTTCACTGGCATTAAGTATGAACACATGAAATTCTTCACACTTAAATCGCAAAGCATTCACAGAGGTACTTTTTCAGTGATGAAAGCTGCAAAAAGCTTAAGTATTATTGAAAAAGAGAAAGGTGAAAGAAGCACAGCACCTCAAGCACAGCGATCTGCCCTCCGGCAATGGCCAGGGGCACAGCCACACGCTGTCCATTGGCACAGAAGCCATCACACTCGCCAGGCGTGGTCAGACTCATCCCACGCAGGTTGGTGATGTGGGTGTCACGGTGAAGGACAGTCCCCTGGATGTGACGGAACTTAGAACTTGGGCCTGCAAAGAGATGGGAGAGCATAACACTGGAGTGACAAAACTAACCAGCTTCAATAACCGCTATGATTGTGCTAATCTTGGAGTTAAATTGGTGGGGGAAGTTACCCAGCATGCTCTGGATGGCACGGGAGCTCTGGCTAGGACTGGGCAGGAAGCCAGAGGACAGGCCACTGGTGGAGGAAGGGGAGCGGGACGGAGCAGCACTACTGCTGGGGGTACTTAAGGGACTGCTGGAGGTAGAGGGTTCCTGAGAGTGAGAGTGATGGGGAGAGATAGAAATTCAGTGATGAAAAAGTTCAGAGATGAAAATGAGGAAACTGGTGCACACTTGCTTCTCCTTTTCCACTAACCTCTTTACTCTTTCTACGAGGCAGTGCCATTGCTGAGGGTGGCTGAACTTTGCCCTTTGGCCTCTTGTCTGGGTGGAGGCTGACTCTGTTTACCTATCATAAAAGAGAAAGGTATGAAAAATCAATGGCCTAAGCATTGGCTATTGACTGAAAAGCCAGTTGCATGAACAATTCATTTCAGAGTTGAGCAAAACAGCACAACAGCCTGTACCTGCTTGTTTGCTCCCTGCCACCACTCATCCGCTGTCACAGCCGGTGTGTGGCCCAGTGTGTCTGGGTACAGGTCAGCATGAAAATCCTGCCCTGCCTGCCAACCACATGCAAATAATTATAAAATGGTCACCAAGAATGTGTCTAGTAACAAAGCCTTTCTTTTTCCAGGATTTCCGTTCAGAGACAAACATGCTTACAAATACAAATAACAAAAACCCTACATGAAAGGACTTTCACTCTGAAGTAGCTAAATCACAATCATAAAAGCAGTAACACAGGTAGTTTATGTTAGGCTGAAGGCCAGCTAGCATTGTGTGACTGACAACCAGCACTTTCATGTCTCAGCAAAACTGCTTGTATCCATCAACTAGAGGGCAGACACCCCTTCTGAATGGTGAATTCCACCACATTAAGTTGCACCTATTGGCAAAAGACATTGCCAGTGTGCTTGTGGCTTGAGTGCAATTACATCCTCACAGCAAGATCTAGTATAAAGCCTTCCAGTAAGAGTAGAGGTGGTTACTACAGTAAAGAGGAGACAAACTCCCTTTTAATACCCTTGATTTTGGAAGAAATGTTGAAAGAGCAGCTGTTTAAAAAATCTTGGGCATATAGTGTACCCCTACAACTAACTAACTGATACACAAACAAGGTTATGTGTTCCTGTCATTTTCTTCACTCGCTATAGATCAAAACATAAAATGTTACAAAACTACTTTCCTGCTATTACATAGAAAAGCTACTAAACTTACTTTTAGAGTCTCCTTGGAGAATGGTACTGTTAATGTCTTTGTATAGTTGTCACAGTTGTCATCGCTGTATAAATGCTTGCCAATCGACAACTGTGGTTTTGTGGATATGAAACACTGTACTGAGCACTGCTATTTTTTGGTGTATGCGACAAGGTCTCCCAGCATCAGCAGGAAACCAGGATTGAAGAGTGTCTGGAGCATACCTTGCGGGGCACTTGGTAACTGATGGGGATGATGAAGTTCTCTGTCAGCTGCATGACCCGCAGCACTTCACAACAGCCCATGTTCAACGCCTGCTTAGGCACCAAGGCAATGCCACGTGTGGAAGCATCGCTCAAGCAATGACTTACTGCAAAGCAGAGACACAGAAGAGACAGGGTTGAACATCTACTTTCTGATCTAGAATCAGTTCATGCTCCTAGCAGCCTCTTAAATATATTTCATACTTTACATGACCTATCATTTTACTCTTCATACAAATGAGCATGATTTAAAAAACACACTGGATTCTTTTAAAAAGTTCATAGTCTCACCTTGAGAAAGGAATGGCTCACTTGTGGTCACCTCAAAGCAGTCAAGCACACTGTCTCCCTGATTAAACAAAATTAAGATATGGATAAACATTTGCAGTTGTACAGGTAACTTGGGGGAAAGATTATCCCCTTAAAATTTCAGGCTTATTACATACTAAGCCTTATTATTGAGTAACAACAGGGACCTCAGTGTAAACTGGCTGAGCTATTGTTAGGTTATAGAAGTGTATGATAAAACTTTGGGCCAGTGGGCCCTGGCCATGTAAGGGCTTCACTAAAGGACTAAAATAAAATGGAAAGTACCTGATTAGAATTTTTGTTTTGATGCCATTCAAAAATATTATAAAACTAATGCTGAAACAAAACTAAAACTCACCTTTCCTGACACTACAAGGAGACCAGAATCAGGATCATACAATGGCATTAAAGTCCTGAGGATTTAAAAAGACAGAAGGAGAAAGAGAGCAGCATCTTTATTAAACGCTTAAAGATTCAGCTTTAATCTCAGCATTTCCAGTCATCTCATCTAAACACAACCAAATCCCAGCCATATATCTAATATAAATTCCCTAAGTGTCTGTCCAGGAGAGATTTTTGCGCTTACATTTTTCAACCTCTGGAAGGCGCAGTCTACATGCAAATTACATTTGTTTCTGAATCAATTTCAGTGCCATGTCCATGTCCACAACTTATAAACAGAGGCTTATTTCTTACATGTAACACAGTTCTATGTTGTTTTAGGCACATATTGAATGGACCACTGCACCCAAAAGTGGAATTCAAGCGTAGCATCTGGTTTTCAGAAGCCTGACCATGTTCATTCACAATGCTGCACATTCATGGATGTGATCTGTTGCTTGGTGAAGCTCTGAATTTGAACAGATGAACTTTAGCAACACCCCTCAAAGTCATTTTGAATGATCTGGGTAGAGTGTGTTGCCACACTTTCAACCCTAATGCAGGTCTGATTTAGGGTGAGATGGCCCCTAAAACTGTAATTTTTACTGTTTGATGCCACAGATCACTGTGATTTCAGTTCTGTGACATCAAACAGTAAAAACAAAGAATTTCTGAAAACCCAGCACAAGTTTGACTTAGATTGTAGGAGTTCACTTTGCTCTGCAAATGCACACTATGGAATTTAATGCCTTGTACTTACACAAGAGAACTAGACTAAACTAAGTGAGGTATAGAGCTGAAAGATTAATTTGCCATGAATATGCCATGACCTATAAAAAACTGACATTTTTAGACACTGTTTAGCTGAAGTTGGTATAGCATACAGCACACCCTTGCCCTCCACATGGCACACTGGGATTCGACTCCCCACCAGGGAAGTACACCATGCTACACCAATAGAAGTCCTTGAGCAAGACTCCTAAAACTACATTCACCTACCTCTGTGACCTGATTAAGTCGCTCTGGGCTTGTCTTCACAAAGCAGTCCTCAGTTAGAAGGTGCATCTCAGAGAATATTTATGACAGTTTTTGTGACAGTGAACAATTCTGTATCTGCACTACTACTCCTTAAGTGATTTGGGAATAAAGGCCCTGGATAAGAGCATCTACTAAATGCATAAACATAAATATAAAATATCAAAAATTACTTGGTACACAACGGTTTGTTATGTACCAAGCTGGCTGAAAAGGCAATAACAGGTGGGACTAGATTCAATACAGTTTGCATTCTAGCTGAAATACAACAGATGAACAAAACATTCTGACTGATGAAATCATCAGTTTGCTATTAGACCTTCTCCAGACTGTCCTCGCTGTATGCCTCTGAAGTCAGCAAAGGAGCAGCCACGCTTCGTTAGCCTGGCTTCGTGTTCTCATAACAAACATTTTTTCCGACAGGGAAAACTTGAATACTTCCATTCCCCCACACACAAACACACCCCCTTTATCTGTATGCCAGAACTTTCCAACATTTTCCAACAATCTACACTTTCTGTAGATCTGTAGATAGTATTTTAGCTCAAAATGTATTTCTACGCTCTCAAGTAAAACAAATACAGACACACCAAGTGCAAATGGAGGCCATATCACTGATTAATGCACCTTTCAAATACAGTACACATGGGCAATTTTGCCTGGAGTGTATTTTCATACCAAAGCAAACAAACAACCTTCTGCCACTGTGTGTGTGTGTGCCTGAGCTGAAGCACCAGTCAGTGGCTGAGGTCACATGGCAGACTAAGTTCAGGCATGAATGAATGTTGAAACAATCAGGAGGTTCATTCATGACTGCCTAAAGTCGTAAGCACAAGTGTGTGGGTCTTCGTGTGTGTGTGTGTGTGCTGTAGCACAGCAGGGTGTGAGGAGGTACTGTTACAATAAATCTCTAATCCAGAACTAAGTCTCCTCAGGACAAAGACGTCTGAGTGAGAGGAGCAGACACACAACATCCATTAGTGCAGCTGGGTTAAATCAGTCAGAGAGCATGGAGTTGGGAACAGTGGGTTGGTCACCAGGGCAGATGGGAAAGTTTGTGGCAAAAATAGCTTAGACATGAGTCGAGGATTGGTCTGTGAACAACTACAAAGATACTTATGTGTGTGTCTCCAGTCTTACTGAAGTATGGTCAAAATGTAGAAGTAATTCATTTTTTTAGCAGAAAAAAAGCAGAAAACATACAATAATGTGTAAAAGTTTTAGGTACTTCAGAAAATGTATTGAAAAATCTAAGCATTTATTTGCTCAGAAAAAAAACCCACTAATAGTAGAGAAACTACGAATAACATAAATACAATAAGTAGTCATTTTATGTATGTCAGTGTGTTCACTTAACTATTTCCAAAACTCTCCTTGAGGAAGCCCAGTATTACTTGTAGTTACCCAGTATTACTTGTAGTTACTTGCTGGGAGTGCTGAGAAGAAATCTGGAACTTTAATGCAGCTCATAAGCTTCATTCATTCATCATTTACTATTTTGAAAACAAGAAATTCTTGTTACTTTTTTTTGAATGTATTGAATTTCTGTTTATTTGCATTTATGTTATATGGTGTTTTTACAAGCACAAACACAAATTTGCCAAAATAAATGGTTTTACATAATGAACTTAAGGGCCTAAGACTTTTGTACAGTATTGTACATTTCACAGAACATTACAAAGAAGCCTGAACAATTAAATAACATATACATTTTTCCAGTATTTAGTGCACCCACATTAGCCTTTATTACAGCTTCCATGAAGTTTGGGAGAATTGCTTTCAGTTTGTCAATAAAATTGGCAATGAGATTTTTCCATGCTTCTTGTAAATGCTTCCAAAGTTCAGTCTTAGTAAACACACTGCCGTTCGTTACTTTTAAAGATCTCAAATTTAGACTCATCAGTTCATAAAACATTGCTTTACATCTTAGATGTCCAGATTTTCTTCTTTTTTGTTTATTATTATTTTTCTCAATGGCCCCTTAAGAGCTACACATCCATTCAGACCTGTACCATTGAGTTATCTTTCCACAGTGGAAGGATGGACAGAAACACCTTTTTAGGTCTGAGGAGAAAATGTGGAGCTTGATTTTTTTTCTTGTCTCTCAAAGATGAATGGTTTAAGTACTATTTATCTTATGTTCTACAAGGTCTAGCAAGGTTGTTAGGAGTCCCATTGCCTGCATATGATTTAATAATTTTGTTTAACTGTTTGTCATGTTTTCTACATTTTTGATGCAGATCAGAAAGAAATTTTCAAGGCAGCTAAGGTGCGTTTGGGTAGTTGCTTGTGTAAATGTTACTGTCTCTTAGAGGGAAGACCATGTCAATGACATCTTTGGGAACACCTATTGTAAGGACAGCTATAACTGATTGGTTTTAAGATTGGAAAGATGGAGGAGCTTTAAGGTGGCAGTAGGGTGCACAAAGTGTGGACAAATAAAATACTGATAGATTTTTTATATCTTTAGTGTTGGAGGCATTTGTGTAATTTTCTGTTAAATATATGTATTCTGCTTTTTCTTATGACACTAAAAAAGGCATAACTCGTAATTAATGGTCATTTTGACTGGAAATCAAATAAAGAACGCTCTCTGACTTTTGCACAGTACTGAATATGAATGAAAAATGTCAGTCTAAAGCTTAACCAAAGCGTGTGATTTGCACACTTTTTAAGATTTTTCATAAGTTAACATTTGAAACACTGTCTATGGGTTATTGGTCTAATAAGCTAGCAATTACATTAAGCCTGTGCTGAAAACTCTCATCTTTCCCTTGAAGGACATCCATGTACATATGTGTTATATATGTCATGGTTCCATTTACTTGCCTGCCACTTTTGTAAGAACACTTGCTAAATAATGAAAAAATATCTCAATAAATGTGATGGTAAATCTAAGTCTGTGAAGTGACTGAGTTTCAATAGCTGAAGTGTTGAAATGCCCTTGATCAGACAAAAGAATGTCTGAAATCTCAACAACACAAAATGAGTCATGACTGAGACACCACAGAAGTTTAAATTGAAAACCTCACCGACCACACAATTGCGCCTTTCAGTGTGTTCCATATAAGCTGTGGAAGAAAAAATGACAGCCACCTTCATCACCACTAGATGAACTCTGTATTACTGTCAGAATGATTGTGAACCTTCTCATTGTTTGATTACAAACAGCCATCGACTGTGTGCATGTTGTGTCTTAAATGATGTAGATGCAGGAAATATGGCGGCAGAATGAAGAGGAGGGGACAGACAGATGGACAGGTAAATGAGAGATGTCTGTGTGCGTGTGAGATGTTAGCTCTGCACAGCACAAGTGAGGGAAGATCATATTCAGCTACCATCTGAATATGATCAGATTGGAGCTCATCCAACGAAATGTCTTATCTCATGTCTCTGCTATGCATGCATATGTAAAGTGTCTGTGTATGCATGATCAAGCATGGTATTACAGGTTGTAATTAGACAGAATGGGGTCAGGGCTATAGGCCACCAGCAGGACACAAAACGACATGACTGAAGCCTCTCTAGCACCCATATCCTTATCATCTCAAAGGCACTTTTCACACAGCTCACACAAAGCCTAAATGCACTGTTACCATGGTTACCAACTGGCCCCTGAGTGTGGGCCATGCACTACAGGCACTACACGCACATAGCAGTTCATCACAACCTATAACATCTATAATATCTATTCTGTCCAAAACGCTTTGCTTTATATTTCAGTAATTCTCTAATTCTCTAGTTCCTTACCTGCCCTACACAGTTTAGTGGCTTTTTTAAATGTTACTTTTATGCTGCGATCAAATGAACTCAGAACTCAGGTAAATAACGTGGAGGCACAATGATATCGGAATCATGTCATTATTGGCAGATGACTGAAATAAAAACAATGTTGGCATGGAACAGATGTTTAGATTTGAGCAACATATGAAACTGATATTTGATGACGCATCTATTGTACTCCAGAAACAGAACATTTGGGCAACACTGGGCTCCTTTGCTAAAATGTCTGCAGTTTATTTGTTTACTGCATTTCATTTACATTTCATAGTTCCTCTGTAACACTAATCCAAGTATATGTAGTCCCAATTTTTACATTTTATAAATGTTTTTGTATCAATCATCAGTATAAGCATTGGCAGATACGTACAATAAAAATACTGGATCTTGTCGTCACCCACGTCTATAACTCAGAATTGTGCAATAGAACAGTCTTCCTCTTACTCAACTAACAAAACAGAGGTTCTTCTTTTTGATCCAAAAGCTGCTAGAAACAAACTGTCTAATTTAACGTTTCAACTTTTTTCATTTGCATCAGGTACATCTGTAAAAACCTAGGTGTCATGATAGATCTTGATCTGTCCTTCAATGCAAATATAACCAATATTACTAGAATGGCTTTCCTCCATCTTTGCAATATTGCGAAATTAAGAAATGCACTCTACAGGATGCAGAAAAGCTAGTTCATGCATTTATTATCTCAAGGCTGGACTACTGTAATGCTTTGCTGTCTGGATGTTCCAGCAAAAGCCTTAACATTCATTTACTGACACATAAAGCTCTAACCGGCCGAACCCCTCAGTACCTGAGTGAATTTATCTCTCATTATGAACCATCACACCTACTTAGATCACAAGGTGCTGGTTTATATCAGGGGTACAGCCTTTTCATACAAAGCCTCTCAGCTTTGGAATAATCTTCTAGTCAGTGTTTGGAACTCAGACACAGCCTCAGTCTAGCCTAAGTGTAGGCTAAAAACCTACTTGTTTAGTCAAGCCTTTGGTAATTAGCTTTTCTCATTAGATAAAAGGTGCAGATCTGGGGGTTCATGGGCATAGAGTATTATGGTAAACCGGGAGTGTTGGTGCTGCCATCCCGCTGCTCTCACTGTATACTGTAATCAGTCTCTCTTAACAGAATAAACTGTCTGTGTGTTTTCTTTGCCAAGCTGAACAACTGCCATTCGGCCTTGACTGGGTGCCTTCTGGACCAGTTTGTCCACCATGGAGCTTCCTGTTGTACAACACTGTGCAAACCTCACCTGCAAGCCCTTGACCCTCTCGATGATTCTGCTGCTGCGCAGACCCGAACTATTTTTTCATAGCCATTGCTTCAGCTGCTTTCCCCCTTTTTCTGTATTTTAATATTTTACACTAATGTTATAACCTTCTTCTCTATTCATATTGCTCTTTTGTTATTGCTTGCTATCCGTTGTTGACCAGAGGAGGAAGGGTTCCCCTTTTGAGTCTTGGTTCCTCTCAAGGTTTCCTCCTCTTGCTCTTAGGGAGTTTTTCCTTGCCACCGTCACCACTGGCTTGCTCATGGGGGCTTGGACCTGGATTTTCTTTTTCTGTAAAGTTGCTTTGCGACAACACCTGTTGTTAAAAGTGCTATATAAATAAACTTTGACTTTGAATTTAAGAAGGGCTTGTTAAGTAGTTAAGATTTGGTGTGTTCAGGGAAACATCAGGATCAGGGTTGGGAACCACTGCTCTAATATCAGCACTCTCTCTTTTGGTGTACATGTATTGTCCTCTAAATTCTGAAAACGGACAGGGCAAATGGCCAGCTGAACTGTATGCTCCATAGCCCACATCATCAGCTTGCTGTAAATTTTCAAGTGTTAAGGCAGCCCCCACCCCCCACCCCCACCCCACATGTGTATGACTCTCCAACTGTTATATGGTGTAGTGATAGGGTACAGAGTTATTTTTTCTTTCTTTGCACACTCTGGGACCACTAGTCATAGAGGATGTGTGACTCAACCGGGTGCTCAAAACAGACTCCCAGCTGTATGGCACCTCTCTATACTGCAAAGTTGTGCTCCAACAACCATAGCAATTGCTTTTAGTGAGGGAAATAGTTGAAATCTGGTTTGCATAGATTGAGAGCAAAACAAGAAGGCCCTGCCAGCCTTGCTCAGGCTAAGAAACAAAAAGAACCCAAAAGTGTCTTCTGGGATTAACTTAATGAAAGTAGAACCAATGAAGGCTTAGATAAAATAGCTGGGTGACAGGGTGGACATGGAGAGTGTAGGGTAATACATGCCGTGGGGTTTGGATTATGCACGGATTGCACTGCCAAACTACAGCGACATCACGCATGGCAACATCACTGGACATACAATAGCAAACTAATTAAGCACATCTAATGCAGCCTGAATGTCCTGGAGCAAAGCCGTGTGTCCTTGTTTGTCCACTGAGGGCTGTGTGAGTATGTCAAACAATAGCTAAACTTTATCCTTTCATTAATTAAATGGGCATTTTAAGTAAAACATGCTCATTAGTGATTAGTGACCTGACTGATTGCTATCAGTTTGTAAATGTAAACGGCGAATCATCTGTTCTTGCAAAAGTAAAGTATGGTGTTCTACAAGGCTCTGTTTTAGGATCTATATTAATAATTCAACAAGATTAAGGACTGTATAAAAGACATAAAAGACTGGATGTCAAGCAACTTTCTCCTACTCAACTAAAAAAATAATATATAGTGGTTGGTATAGCATAGTGGGTAAGACCACTGCCCTCCTTGTGGCAGACTTGAGGGTCAATCCCTACCTGGATAAACACATCATGCTACACCACTGAGAGTCTTTGGGCACCTAATGATATATTTGTGGGAATACCTCTGTAACATCTGGATAAATCTGGATAAAAGTTTTGGCCAAATGCATAAATGTAAATGTAACAAAAGTAATGCTATAATGATTATATAATTTAATGATAACCACTTCAAAGGTAATATATGTTACAAAGTTTCTTCTTCACACTATAAAATCAAGAACTGCGAGACAGTTTGAATATCTGAGCTTTCTTTTTTTATTGTGTAGATGCTAACATACACTCTAGTTGCTTCTTCAGTTCCATTTTATGTAACCAGTTTTCATCACCCTGTTTACATCGTCACTCATTCTCAATTCCACTTTGCGCTTTATAGTTGGTCTCTAAAATAATATTTAATTGAATTTATAATTAATTGTAATTCTTTACAAATTAACCTTGCTATTCTATGTTTGCTAAGTTTACTGCTCTGTCCCATGTGCTGGATGGGTTTTATAGGCTGATTCATCCTTTTTTGTCTTGCACAACTGGTAAAGTTTTATCTATTTTGTGCAATAAAGTGCAACAAAAGAGGCAAAAAAGAACCAATGTAAAGTAATAATCTGCACCACTGTCTCACACAAAGCACAATATTCTGTCAGTACCTTATGGTGGTAGGGTGCATGTGTCAAGCAGCAAACAATAGACTTTGTGCATGTCTGATACTGCTCTGCATGCTGGACACAGGCAGTACAAAAGGCTACACTGATTAATTTTAGAAAATACTGCAAGTGGGGCTCAGGCCCTTTTGTCTAAAATGTTCTTTTGTTGAGCTTATGAGAATTTGAACTGTTCAAGCTCATGTGTAATTTGTTCCATGGGCTAACTATTTGTGGTTTACTATTTTTGTGCATATCATGTCATCTGTATCATAAGATAATGTGATATTGATACTTACGTTTATACCATAACACTGCCACCCCCCTCACCCATTCCTGCTGACCAATACTGCTTTGCTACAGTCACACATGTGTGTCTCTATGTCAAGATCTGGATTAACTAAATGTCAGCTTTCACATATTTCATCATAACCGGGAGATAAATGTCAGGTTCCTCATGGCTGCGTCTTGTACAGTAAAACCCAGCCCGATCTGGCACACTCAGCAGCTCCTTGTAAAAGCAGGCCTGGATGGTCAGAGGCTTTGTTAATCCACAGAACACCGCCCTAGCTAGTGTCTGGGAGGCATTTCATTTAAAAGGACTTAGCTGGGCAGCAGAGCAGCATGTTCCTGGGCAGGAGGCTGAAGAAAAGAGCAGGTCTATGAAAGAAAGGCCAGCTGTGGCCTGATGGTCTCTTCGTTAGCGTCAGAAGAGGTGCCAAGAGGTGCGGCTTTGCTCAGTGCACCATGCCCTAAGATATGGACCCACCTTGATATTTAATTAAATTGGATACTGACTTGCTCTATGCCAACATGCCTGGTCCAAGACATCAACACACATACACTGATAGAATGTGAGCGTGTGTGTGTGTGTACCTTGATAATGCTCTTTCACAGGACATTAAAATGACTTATGCAGAATTTTTTGCATTGTTTGTAACTGTGCTGTTACCTTGTTTACCATGATATTTTATATTCTCTATAAAATGAAAAGTGCTGTCAGATGCCACTTGTTTTTTTTTTTTT
>JAILXH010211197.1:28903-41915 GCA_023558415.1 Piaractus mesopotamicus
AGATGTCAAGCTTCTCCGGCAGGCCGCCCATATATAGAAACCACTTCTCAGAAAAACTAATCACATGCTAAGGGGCCTCAACAAGACAATTATCCAGTCACAGCGTATGTCACCCGCTGTCTAAATCTCAGCTATCTCAGCACCAACCCATCTGAAAGTGTGAAGACAAGCATGTGCTACCTTTGAGACATCCACATCTTCTTCTAACGTTGTGGATGACTATGTTTGTGACCTGACAGATGCAGAAGAATAGCATCACTGCAGACCAATAGGAGAGAGGAACTAAAGTATAAATTGTGCTCTCTTAGCCTCCAGACCACAGAAGGCTATAGTGTTGCAAAGTCTCAACCTTGGGTCCTAGCAATAAAACACAATCCTATTAGCCAGCTGCCCCACCATGGAGCCCATAAGACAACAGCATCTTTAGAAAAATGGATATCTTCCTAATACAAACTTTGTAAGAGAATCTGAAGCTGTTTTATCCACATCAAGTTTGAGGTATGGAGAATGAATTGAGGCATTCATTAGTTTTGGATCTATCCTAATGATACACAATCCTCTCAGTCAGTCGTACAACTCAAAAGCCTACAAGACAACAACTTCCTAAAAATGGATTTATTTAGTCTACCTATACACGCGTCTAATAGAATCAGAAACTGTTTCATCTAATGTTACTGCAGTATCTTCCACTAAGCTCAAAAGGTCAGCCTCCATTTACACAATGGAAAAATCTCATTACAAAGCATTCAATGCCACAGGTACAGGTTAATGGGAAATAACCTACTTGACCTCATATTAAGAAACACTGGACTTTTTCCATTACACAACCCCCATTGGCTTCTCTGTTCTCTCAGATGGTCAGATTCAGCATATCAACAAAGTCTCCTTCTGTCTCAAGCAGCTTTCTTATGATTTACATTCCAGATCTTACACAGAGCAATAGAAAATAAGTTGAATCAATGAACAACATCACACAATGGCTATGCTGTGAGTACATGCTCTTAGTTTGATAAAAACAAAAAAGCAGTTTCGCTTTGCTGTAATATAATTGCTAAAAGAGCTGAACTGAGCTGAGCTGGTCATACAGATGTCAAGAAGCAATTGTTACGATATGGCTTTCTAACTCCATACAAATGCTGGAGTGGCCATCCTCGATTTTATAGTGGAAACCTGGTTCACAGCAGGCAAAGGCCCAAACCTCACTTTCCTGGCAGAGAATATTCAGTGATATTCAGGCCAATTATTCTGTGCCTAATATACTGCCTGTAATTACAAAGCTCTTTCCTTGCTCCACATGAGTTTCTTGAATCTTATGTGTGCTTTTACCTGGAGGACAGAACGGGTTTCCCTTAAATTTCACTTAAATAAACCCCCAATTTATTCATCAGAGAAAATGAGTGCATGAACAAAACAGAGAAAAATCGTTGTGGGGGGTTTCAACCATTAACGTTTACAGGTTACAAGACAATAATTAGGGGTTTTCCTTAAAAAGAAAGAAAGCAATTCTCAAAAACATAAACTTACTCAGCAGAGAGAGGGTGTAACATGATTTTAAGTCCTGAGGGGATCAAGGCGTACAGATGTGAAAAATTCCTAACCCCCTGTTCCATAACCTTTAACCTTCACACCTTCATGAGACACACTCTCTCTTACACCACTGCAGCCATCAGCAGGAAACACGGACCCCAGGGCTTACACAGGAACAAAGCACCTTTGTGGCAGGACACCCCCACTTTTCATTCACTCAGACTGCATTGTTTCTTTCCCCAGTGTGCCTTACCAGCAATGAATTCAGCACTAGGCCCTAAACAGGGGATTGACAGTTTAGTGAATTTCTTTTCTCTAAATTTCTGACATTCAGATACAAAGTTCAGGGTCTGACCTATATATCGGTTGGCCAATAATTAGGGATGAAAGGTTAATTGTTTTTTTTATCTAAACTGCATTTCAAAAGAGTGCAATTTTCAAAACACAAGAGCTGCAATTTAAATTATATCCTACATCATTCAACAGTGTCTAAACAAGTTTTAAGCGGAAAAATGTAACCTGAGAAAATAGAGCTTGTTAACTGGCAGTCTGGCACACAACATTCAGCATTCAAGCCTCAAGCCTGAAAAACTGCATGCATTATAGATAATAATCACATTTGAATCACAATCACAAAATTAGACAAAAAAACGCAATTAGAGATTTTTGGTATCATATAACACAAGTACCCCTCTGTGAAGAGAACCGATGAAAAATAATTAACAGTATTTAACAAAAATGCTACGAATTCTTGGAAATTCTGACCCCAGCACAACAATATTTGTGTTCTTAAGTTTCTGCTGTGAATTTGAGATTAAGTAACGTGACGGCTGAGAACTGAAGTCATATTTAACAATTCACTATAACTTAAACAACTAAAGTTATTCATTTATAATCTGATATCATTTTTTAATTTTTTTTGGTACTGGCATCGGTATCAGTCACAAAATTTCATGTAGGTCGGGCACTAACAAGGATATTAATCACATCCTTCTTATTTCCACTCATTCTGCAAATAAGGAGACAATCTCAACTTTAGCAATTAACAATCATGATGAAGGATTAAAGATTTACTTTAAATTATGACCACTATCCTGGACACAAATCCTTTCATCACTAGCTTTCCTTTGTACGTGAACTGTAAAATGGCTAAGTAGAACAAATTTGGTTTAACCTGAATGCTAATGCCAATCTGGCATCCTTCTTGAATCCCAATAGCGGATCTCTACAGGTGGGCCCTCTGTTTTCCAGGACAAACATTGTTTGAATGCCACGTTCATCAATAATTAGGAGGGCATGTCTGAGAAGTGAGGACAGCCTGCTGCTTCTGTTTCTATTCCTGTTTTAGGAAGGAAAGAGGGCCATACAAACATTTACTCAGGCCCATAACTGCCTGTTTGTGCCTCTTTCTCTCCAGGAGACACCTGTCCCAGAATTCTGCAGCTCCACAATCAGTTCTAAACATTGTTTTACGTCACAATGTCATTCTTCATCCTCCCCCATGGTCCCAGCTGCTGTGAGTACAGGTGCCCTGGGACTGTTTCTTTAGCAGTAAGACATCCTTTAACAGGCAGCAATGTGAACAGCACAAGCCCATCCTCACCCCCTCTCGCCTCAACAAACATGCTAGTGTAAACACTCAGCACCACTCGTGCAAATACCAGCGTGCGACCACACCCCTTCAGGGATACAGTGCCAGAACGGAAACTCTTCTGTGCTCTCTGGAGAGCCCTGGACTGCTGCTCCTCCAGATTGGTTTGATGGTGAAGACTGATTAGTGACATGGAAAAGAAGGATCAGAAATGTGGATAAGAGACATCAAAAGGTACTATTGATCACTGAACAATGGGAAATCCTTCCCTCTTTATCTACTCTTTCATTTATTCATCAACACACCATCCCCCTTCACCCCTAAGGTACAGTACATCACTAGAGGACAGCGAGCAGCAGGCCTGAAGGCAACAGGAAGCCACTGGCCCATGGGCCCCAGGGACCACCCACAGGAACCCCATTCAGACGTGCAGGCCAGATGGAAAAAACAGAAAAAAGGCAAGGCATTGGGGAGGTACTGCTTGCTGCTTCTCCTAAAAATCACTCCATCTGCCCTCCCCACAAAACTCTAAAAGCAGGCCTCAAGTCAGTGCCAAAGCCTGCTTGAGACCTTTAGACGTTTCTCAAGAAAAGACGACCACGTTCTAGGCGTTTCCTGACCAACACAAGGTGAAAAAAAGGTCAGTGCATTTTGCTTGACTTTTTCCAGACACAGACATACAATAATGACTAAATAATGGCTGACTGATTGCTACACTGTTTACCAAGCTAGAACATTCTCTACAGAGATGGCTACTTAGCTATTATTTTTTATGAACAGAAAAGAGAAAAATACATTTCCTGGCCACAAAGCAAACCCACTCTTCCTGGGCCGGATCAGACCCACCACCCAAACAAGCCTAAAAAAAGGGGTCAGAGGTGGACATCCATCTCTTATCCTCACTGTTGGTTTCCATGCACTCAGCTAGCTCTCAGGGTCAAATCTGTCTTCATTCTCCCTTCTCCTCCATGGCCTGTCAGAGTGCTAAGAGCACAGCTAGCTCAGACACCCGCCCATTAGTCCTGGACCCACTGCTCTTAAATAAACAGCAGACTCCTCCACTGACTCACGAGCAGAGCCTTGTGCCTACTGAGATCCAAATAGCAGAGGAATCTCTTGGGATGTCTAGCACCTTCCCTACATAACCACATGTGCTACTCTGGCTCCTCATGTACATTCATGCTCTGTGGAGGCCTAACCTGCGAAACAGCAGGATACCACAATGACAGGGGACTCTAAAAACTGCCCTTTTTACACTCATAATGATTCTCTTACTCATAATGATCAAGTTTAGTATTTGCAGGAGGGAAGTTGACTTTAGTTTATTGCCAGAAGCAACTAAATTTAGCAAAAGCATGATATTGTGATAATGAGGCGGGCCAGAAGTATGAGCAGGTTTCTTCCTCCCATGTGGTTCCTGCTTTCCTCAGAGGAGTTTGGAAAGCAGGGAAGCGATAATTGGTTTTCTCTCGCTGCCATTTTGGGAAGAGAAAGTGATTCTGACAGACTTGTCAGCTAACTGCCAGTTCAGTCACATGAAAGAAGTGACTGTCTGGCTCTAAATCTGCAAATGTGTCAGGATTATCCGCATTAGTACGCTGCTAATACAGATAATGGTAGCTTAGGCTATAGAGGAAAACAACACAGTTCATCTTTCCAATGTCTTGAATTATTGCTTCCCTTGTCTTTTTGTTTCCTTCAATCTGAAAATGCCTCTAAAAGCCTTCCTCTGTTTCCTCACAAGTTTCAGCATAACGTTACAAGCTCTTTGTGGTCACTCCATCAACCACTAACTCCGATACACTCACAAGGGGAACGTTTGGATGTGAGCTCTAGGCCAGAAGAGAAGAGCCTGGATGGGCTGCCCTGGTTTGGAACGGCTGTAAACTGCTGCACTCATCACTTTTAATCTGCTAACTCAGAGTGCAGGCAGCCGGATCACAACTACTGAACCGTTGCTGCCACTGCCAAACAACGAGTGGGTGCTCTGACTGACGGCCATATGTGGAAGGTGTTGAAGAGTTTCAGAGCTCTCTCTCTCTTCACACATGCTGAATGGTCTACCTATCACTAAGATTTTCCAAAAAATGGCTTTCAAAGTTGCCAACATACTAAGCCAATATTAAGACTGTTACACATCTCCATTCACAGCAGTGGAAGCAGTCCACACCCAGTAAAAAGTGAGATTGATTTCAGTGAAGGGAAAAAGAGGAGACCCCTAAAACAAAAAAGTAACCACTGAAAATGAGTTTAGGCCTTGTAGTTGACCCCAATAGAAAGAGCCTGCATAGGCCTTTAACTTCCAGCTGTTATGGCCTTGCCGTCTGAGATGATGGCATTTCAAGACATGTATGTGGACAGAGGCTGAGGCTTGGCACCACAGCACCGTCCCACAGAGTTTAACCAGGATGAGAAACGCTTAACGGAAAAGACCTAAGACCTAACTACTGTTTTTGTGTGTGTGAGAGAGGGCTAATGCACATCGCAGAGAACTGAGATCACGATAGAGTGCACAGAAAATTGCAATATACAGAGCACCTGCAGTAGCAAAGAGTCACACAGATCTAAGCAGTGCTCAGAAGTGAATGCTAATGCGATGGTTTTCATCACAGAACTGATGGCTAAGTGTGACTTTGTTGTTTCAAGAAAAAAAACAGTCTACAGTGCCTCTGCAGCAACGTCTTACCACACTTCACCACCACTACAGACATTTTATAGAGTAAATGCTGTACTGTGTCAATCAACTGTCAAACTAGGTCCTGGTAAAACAATCTGAATGTAGTTTCATGTTTCTGGTGTTCAGGTGACCAAGGGGATCTGGTGTGGTCTTGCCTAAGAGGGTGTTATTTATGATGTGATGCTTTTATAGTGAAGGTGCTGGTGAATAATTATATACCTGCTGAAACCATTCCTCTGAAGTTTACCTGTTAAACACTCCAGTGCCACAGTGCTTTCCTATTAAACTGCTCTGTGAATGTCAATGAATAAAGAGGTGACTTGTTGCTAAATAGTGAGCATAACATCAAGGGAGAAAATAAGACTAAATAAATCACACTGTAATAAATCACAGTGTTTTGCAATCAAGGAACCAAAAGTAAATAAATACAACACTGTGCAAATGTCAGAGACCATTTTTCATTTGTTTCCAATCAAAACAGCCAATAAGTACAAGCTTTCATTTTCCAGCATCAGGGAAAAAGTAGAAAAAATATTTAAATTACACAGAAGTCTCAACAACTAAATATAATATCAAATTGTTTAGTATTTAGTGTGTCCACCCTTTGCCTTTATCACGACTTACATTCTTCAGACTTGCTTTCAGTTTTTCAAAGAAACCTGCAGGGATATATTTTTGCACATCAAAGTTCCAGTCTTAGAAGTTGGTTGGTATCTCAGTAACGGTAGGTATCTCAGTAACCCACAGTGTTGTCTCCTCACAGTGAGATCAGAAATTAAGCAAATGTGGAGATTGATTTTCCCCTCTTCTTTATCTCTGATGGTGAAACTTTGCATGGTTGTCCCATTTTCTCCTTCACTTTTAGTAAATTTTTGAACTCCAGTTTTGGAAAGTTTTGATTTTCCTTTGATTTTCCCTTTTCTTGTGCATGTGGATAATTTTACACACAATGTCCTCAGAAATATCTTCTGAATAATGAATAACCTGTATTTATAGCAGTTTTAACTAGAAATTAAATAAATAAAGTGGTGTCTGACCTTTGCACAGCACGGTCAATAAAAATATCGGCTTAAAACATCAGCTTAATCTGCAGCCTAAACTCGATTTAAGCTACAGATTATGCTGTTTATGTTAACATGTATGGAAGACCACAGGACTTCTGTGACTCACTGTGGAAAAATAAAGCGGTAATCAGCTTGGGCTCTTTTCTTTTACCCTATTCCGTTTGACTAGTGTCTGGAAAACTTCCTCTTTCCTTCTCCCCTCTCCCTCTGCCAAACCAAGTCTCATAACAAAGTGCTGTATCACACACAGTAGAGTGTGAATATAAACGACCAAATCACAATTAGCTTCAGTGACTAAGTAGAAGCTTTGTTTTTCTTTAAGAACGTAGAGTTAAAGAAGGAGAGACCATAACGGTGGCTTTGTCTCTTATCTGAACTTCACTTGCAGATGTCCCATATTACGCAGCGAAGGATGGGGCAGATGTAACGGCTCTCAAACGGCTCCATCCACAAAGACGGCTTGTTCTACTCACTGAGGACAGCAGTGTCCAATCACACTGTTCTGTCCCAGCACCCTTGGCTAATTAGCAGTGAAACAAAGAGGGGCTGAGCCCTCAGGCTGAGAACAAAGCAATCCACACATAAAACACAAATGACTTGTGCACTGTCAATTTAGCTCTGTTTCAGCAGTTCACTACTGAGAGAAAAGTGAACTGAAAACCTCAAGTTGTTCTGTGCAAATAAGAGAAATGTTTGCATGCCAGCATTAATATAATATCTCTCTCTATACAAAATACACACACTATATATATATATATATGTGTACACACACACACACATTTATATGTACAAAGTAGACACAGGCCAGAAGGCTTGTGTCTGAGCTTTCAGAATTTGCATTCAGGTCATGTTTATACAAAGCACACGTCCTTGCCACATGTGCATTCCGTCTTTAGTACTCATAATAATTGGTGGCCGTTGTCCAGCCTCAGAGGAGCTACTCTTAGACAGTTATCTACCCTGCAGGCCCCAAGAGCCTGTACACAAAACTCCACTTAACAACAGGTGTGTGCTGTTATTAAATGTGAATGTGATTCTACACAATTATGAGAAAGGCAGTTAAGTCTAAATGGGGACAGATGTATGAATCTCTGTGTCTATCTTATGGCATAACTGCATGCTCTAAAGGTTCAGAGGTCATCTGCAGGCTGAAGGCTGAAGCTCATTTAGGCATGTCTGCTGACCCTCATTGGGGGAGGGGCAGGGTGTGGGTTAATGGAAGGTTCAGTAGTAGAAAAGAAAAAAAGTATAACAGTACAGAAAAGATGCCCTGATTGTGTGGGTTTATGTGCTAAAAAACAGCAGTAATTCAATTTACATTTTGAACCTGTCTTTAAAATTACGTATGTTGTTTTTCGTGCCTTGACAACTGGCATGTGTAAATGATTCGCTGCCCTGTTCACTGAAAAAGCATATCAGGCTGAATCGCTTCTTCTAACTAACTGGTTGGCTAACCTGTTGTGGGTTGGCTAATGCAGGGGCTGCATTAAGAAACATCGAATGCTTTTATGAAAAAAAAAAGAAATAAAAAAGAGGAAATTGTGGTTTCTGTGATATAAGTGAAAACCTGCTACACTGGTTTCATTTTATTCCAAAAGGTCAAGTCTTTCCATTTGGGACAGACTAGTGAACTCGGTGCTTTCAGTCCAGCAAAAAGCAAGTTCTAGAACACCCAGCTCATCTTCACTGATAGCAGACACAACATGTCTAAACTCCTCCAATGCAAAGCTGGCAGATGCGATCACTTTCAGTCTTCCACATCAAAGCAACAGAATGTGGGAACGCAAGGCTTCCAGCACAAAAGTGGAAAAAAGGAGCAGAAAGTTAAATGAGTTGCACTTGGGTATGTAAAGTAGTTCAGGTTTTATTTTCAGGTGGGCAAACCGACTTGTCTTAAAAACTCTCACCAAAACAACCCTGCAGAGGCACGGCCTGCATTTCTCACCAGCTCTCATGGCTTTAATGTGCAGGGAGAATTTCTACCACTGTGAGATTTCTCACAGTAAATTTCTTTATTAAAATGTCCATATTTTATGGTCTGTCTGGAGAATGGAGCTGGTTCACTTATCCATCCTTCTTCTGCAACTTTTCCACAGAAAGAAAAAAGGCAGAATCCCAAATACTGACATTTTTTTCAAGTACTGTGCCTGAACTCAGAGACACTTTCTCACATGAAAGTAAGCGTGTCATTCTTTTCTAACGCTCTACAGACAAATCTGAAGAATTATCCTGATGTAATGAGAATGATAAATTAATTCTAAAGAAACGGATTTAACATAATGACACCTGACAAAAAAAAGCATACTGACAGCCGCCTCGCCCATCTGGTGTTGAGCTTCTGTGAACTCATTAATCTCAGATCTATTTCCAATTTATGACAGTTCCATGGTAAATAGGTAAGAGATCCTGGAGCTCTTGCTGTCGACATCTCGATCTCAGCTAAAACTGAACATGACTTGGGAATGCTGTAGCTTGCGCGGTTTGAGGCAAGGCTCTGGGCTATTTGGCTCTCTCAACTGGCATTCCTTTTGAGGGCAATAAATAGACGACATGACTTTGAGAGTATGCTATTTCAGAGAAACAAATGGAGAGCCTCCCATTAGTAAAACAGCCTCTACTGCCTGTGTACTTATGTGCTTCTGACTTCATTAAACTTTTATTCAGATTCATTTTTCTCCAAGATGCTGACCATCATAAAAGCAAATGGGCTCCTTTTTAAACAGGTTTGGGCACATGGGTTTGATGCCTCATACATTTGTGGGTTTGGGAGCCATAAACAGCACTGTGTATTTAGTTTGCGTTTTCTGCCATTCCGCAGTTCTAGTGTATTCAACTCTCCCAACTGTCCAACAGAATTTTAGCTGGATTTATAAAGAGCCTTTATTCAGAAATATTTTTCAAAGAAGTCTATTAACTTTCAGGAAAAATGAAGTGGTGCACTATGCATGACCTTAATGCAGGGTGAACCTCAGTGATTGGTGTTAACCTTTTTTAAAAAGAGACTTTACATCCTATTTCAGTTCAGATGAACTCTGTTCCACTGTGTCAGATAAAAGAAGGCAGATTTAATAAGAAAAAAACATCAAGAGGCAATTACGCTGAGGATATCTCCGCTAGTCAATCTACTGCTGCTTTGTGCTGGCGCTTCTCATTTCAAGCAATTAAACATTACACTGCTTCTGTTGCAAATGACTGCTTACTGAAGGCAATAATTAATCTGTGCCATGTTTCACCCTGTTTCAGCACAAGAGCAGACAGGAAATGTTATGCTGGGTCATGGCAATTATCAATTACACTATCCAACAAAGCACAGAAGGAAACAAAGGTGTTAGAAGAATGAAATGTCACTCTTGTAAATACTCAAAGGAGCGATGAAGCTGCTGGAGGACATTTATTAAAAACATTCCGGCTTTAACATTTCTAAAGAGTTCTATGGATCTGGCAATAACAAAATCGCGGGCTCCCAGTAATACCATATGCATGGCCATATGTTTATGCTCAAAATATTTTCTGCACACTCTGTAAATCAGATGACATCATTCTGAGCAGTTAGACAAATCTGTGGCTCTTTGTCTTGTTAATTACAGATAATTAGTCTAATCCTAAGTAATTCACCCTTGGGTAAAAAAAAAGGAAAAGTTATTAAATAAACAAATGAAAAGGAATCAGTTTAACATCCCGTATGCCAAAATAGGATTTTAAACCAAGGCACTATTACTGTAATTACAAAACCCTTGGATGTTAGAAATTAGCCTAAGCTGTAATCAACATGGTGCAATCAGTGCGCAAGGTTTCGGAAAGACTTATACAACATATTAACATCTTCTTATACCCACGATATACCTCCAGAGAATTTGCAGCATTATTCCAAGTCACATGGTGAGAAGCCTCTACCTGGCTTATATGTGAGCTGAACAGAGTCTCTTTCTCCTCCTTCTGCATGTCCACTCACATGAAACCTGACCTGGGATGCAAACTCTATGCATCGAGAGGCCCAATTATTTCTCCATCACCATCTTTTTCCTGTTCCCTTACTTTCCATGGGAGAAAAAAAGAAGGAGGACAGATAGCCTTTTCTCTGAGCTACAGTTCGCTTCGACTTCAAACTTGTGTGTCATTGTTGGCCATCTTCCCACACTGGCTTTGATTTCCTGTCTGGGATCTGAGTTGTCATGGTGACACACTGAGTGCCGGGATATGAAAAAAGCCTAAGGAGCTGGACCAGAAAGGTGGCATTAGAGCCAAGGCCAGATGCCACGTGCAGGTAGGCTTCAGGCAGCTGGACTTCCTCTCACTATTATACAGTCCGCCTAGTCCTTCTATAGGCTGTGGACTATTTCACTTGAAGGATTCCACCAATAGCCTCAGGATTCCACCAATAGCCTCTAAGTGTGAAACAGAAAGTTCATACTACCATCACAGCAGATGAAAATAAACAATAAATAAATAAATAAATAAATAGAAAAGCAGTGGCTTTTGTTGCTGTTCTTGGAATATGTTACATTTCTAAGTCTTGGCTGTTTGTTTTTGTTCTGTTCTACTTCAAACAGGGGATGGACACATGTTGCTCTGTGCATCTACCCAGACTCTGGAGACGAAGTCAGATTCTTGTCAATATGGAATACAAATGACTCAGCACATTGTTATCAAAGGGGAGGGGACCAGGCAGATAAGAATGCACGACAGCATAGAAGCACCATGAACAAAATACCATGCTTTTACACCAGGCACAGCGCATTTAGGGGCATCCCAGATGCTAAAGGAACGAGTCGTCACGTCATATAGACTCTAATATAATAAGCAGCTATCATGCCCAGGCATGTTTTTAGCTCCATGGCCATTAGTGGCCTGTGCTGCTTACACAGCTGGGACATTGGCTTGGACAGGAAATGTGTAAACAGTGCCACTGACCGTGCAAGATGGTGTTTTCATTGTCCCTGCCATTTCAGATCCACAGCTATATAAAAAATCCTGCCCTATGTCCAAGACACAAGTGCACAGGGTTTCTATTTCGCATAGCCATTTTCAATAATAAGCTGGGCCTGGAAAGACATTTTTAGTGTCTGAATTTTTCCATCAGCCAGGGCAGTGAGCTACAGAACTGCCAGACATCCACATGCCTTGCCTTCAAATGACTGCCACAGATGAAGAGAGACAGAGTTCACCTCCTCCAGTCCTGCTTTCAGTTCACAAACTTTCAGCTGCCAGGGAACTGGCGGCAGACGTTTGCTACTCTTCACTTTTAATAAATAAGTAATGTTTCCAACAATCAATATATAAATTTTGCTCTCTTGAATGCAACATGAATATTAACAATAATTATCCTAAAGAGAGGGACAAAGAGAGACAGACAGATAGAGAGACAGAGAGAGAGAGAGAAAGAGAAAGAGAGAGATTGATTCTACATCTCAGCTGTGCTGCATTTATCTGCAGGATTTAAATGGCGCAGGCTGGTACATGGGAACCCTTGTTAAAGCTATGTATTCACGCAAAGCTCTACAGGAAAAGAACAGCTTAAGTAAATAGAAAAGAGGCAGGGCTGGAGAGGGGGCGGGGGGACACCGTGACTGGAGTCAGAGAAGTTAGTTCTGTCTTAAACACTTCCAGATGCGCTGCTGCTTGATACATGAGAGAGGCGCTTTTATAATGAGTTGAAAATGAAGAACGGGAGGGCAGTGCCTGATCAGAGAGAAACGGCTTTTATCGCTTTGTGAATATTCCAAAATAAGAACTGTAGAAGGATGGAAGTGGAACCGGTTGTCACAACACAGCACAGAACAAAAGAAAACCTCAAAGGAGTGTCCTCGGTCAAGCCCATGGCAGGTCATGACAGCTTCTGAGTCATTTCTGTAAGTGACAGTGCCACTGTAGATCAATGCAAAAGTGAACGAGGTTACTAAGAAGCTTGATTAAACCTAATGCTGAGGCATCTGAGTGCATTTACACGTGCTTTATAATCGGATCATAATCTGATTTCTGAAGTTAACTGATTATTCAAATGGTCATGTAAACAGCATACTCCAACTTCTTAAATCGGAGTAAAGTCTATAAATCTGATTAAGAAATCCAATAAAGAGAGCTGGGTTTTACCTCAGTAATCAGATTTCTCAGTGCATGTATTCTCTTACTCTGATTTCTTTCGGATTTCTCAGT